>JAWZYT010004378.1:0-72282 GCA_034508575.1 Petrolisthes manimaculis
GTAAGTTCAGTTATGAAAAATTGTTCGCTGACACTCACTCCATTTTATACATCAATTTTATTATTTCAATTACTTTTGTATTTGTTTATATATTTATTTAGTTGTATGAGATCGGAATATTATTATTATTATTATTATTATTATTATTATTATTATTATTATTATTATTATTATTATTATTATTATTATTATTATTATTATTATTATTATTAATATTATTATTGTTATTGTTGCTATAGTATTATAATTATTACTATTATCATTATTATTATTATTATTATTATTATTATTACTATTGTTATTATCATTATTATCATTATTTTTATTCTATTACATAGTCTTCTTCTTAACATGAATGATGAGGGGGGAGACATCAGTGTGTGTGTGTGTGTGTGTGTGTGTGTGTGTGTGTGTGTGTGTGTGTGTGTGTGTGTGTGTGTGTGTGTGACTCTACATCCGGGAACATCTTTACTTCACGTTGACTAATCCTATTCAGAATATATGCTTTTATTTGTTGGCACGAGTTTCACAAATACCAAGTTAGAGGAATAATAATAATAATAATAATAATAATAATAATAATAATAATAATAATAATAATAATAATAATAATAATAACAATAATAATAATAATAATTAATAACAATAACAATAATAATAATAATAATAATAACAATAACAATAATAACAATAACAAAAATAATAATACAACAACAACAACAACAAAAACAATAACAACAAAAATAATAATAATAATAACAATAATAATAATAATAATAATAGGTTAGGCTTCGAGGTCGAGTAAGAAGCTGTATAGAATGATTGTAGCGAGAATAATTGGGTCATTACACGGTACAATACAATAGGTAGTTGACCTGGGTTTTCTCACACTTGTATATATATAGAGAGAACGATATTTTATTCCTTATTATTTATTCTAGGTATTATGTATTTATTTATTATTCTCCTAGTTTACTTTACTTATTAATCTACTTACTATTTATATTTTATATTTATATTTTATCTGTGTATTTTTATTATTATTATTATTATTATTATTATTATTATTATTATTTATCTTATTTCTCTTCAACTCCTCCTTCACTCGAAATTATCTTTGTACCATATCTTTATATTTTCCTTTGTATCTTTTGCATCTTGTTTATCTTTATTATCATTCTTTTTTATATTATCATTCATTTTTATATTAAAATTCAGTTTTATTATCTTTTATTATAATTCATTTTATATCATCAATCATTTTTATATTATGTACTCGACTTCTCCCCTCCTCCACTACCTCCTTCTCCACTACCTCCTCCTCCACTACCTCCTCCTCCACCACTACCACCTCCACTACCTCCTCTTTTTCCTCCACTTACCTTAGCAACAAATATCACGTCACCTATTAATATCTATATACAACAATCCTTACGTAAACAAAACTGGTGTGTCAGGCTGGTCTCACGTTTCCCTTCAAGGAGCTCCGTGTGACCTTAATGTGTTATTTTTTATTATAGTAGTGGTGGTGACATTTGGAGCATGCTGATTCCTCCATACTATTCCATGCACTCAACTGGCCACCACAGACACACACACACACACACACACACAGTAATAACACACACACACACATACAGTAATAACACACACACACACACAAACACAACAATAACAATACACACAATAACAATAACACACACACACACCACAAAAACAACACACACAATAACAACAACACACATACTCAATAACAACAACAACACACACACACACAACAACAATAACAACAACACAATAACACACACACAAACACGTCAACACCAACAAGTCAGCTCCGGTGTGGGTGTGGGGGGTAATAAGTTTGCTTGCTTGCTTGCCCTCACTTTGGCAGTCCTTCCTCGGTGTTTACTGTGTGTGTGTGTGTGTGTGTGTATGTACCTCCCTCTCACTCACCCACTCTTCGTATTCTCTCTCTCTCTCTCTCTCTCTCTCTCTCTCTCTCTCTCTCTCTCTCTCTCTCTCATATTTACCCTCTGACCTACTGTCTCTGTCCGTATCTAAGTATATCTCTCTCTTCCATTCTTCCTTCCCCCTCTCTCTCTCTCTCTCTCTCTCTCTCTCTCTCTCTGTGTGTGTGTGTGTGTATGTGTGTGTGTTTTAGCAGATCACGATTATCTGATTTCTGTTTAATTAAGATATTAGAGTAATAAACTGTTTTTTCGTGGCTGTACAAATTCTTATCTTCCTTTCCCTCCCTCTCTTAATTAACTTTCTTACACCCACGTGTTTCTCTTGACTGAAATATCATCGTCTTTCTTTAGTCCTTCCCAAATATAATAACAAAAACACTTTCTTAGGCTCGTTGTAATCATCCAAACAATAAATTATAACTTTTTTTCTTAGGCTCGTCGAAATCATCCAAATTATATTGTAAAACTTTCTTAGGCTCGTTATTGCCACTAAATACAATAAATGAAACTTTCTTAGGCTCGTCGTCCCTTCCCAAAATAAATAAACTTTCTTAATTAAGCTCGTCACCTCCCAAAATAAAAGATATAAAAAGATATAAACTCTATCATTTTGACATTCTAACCTTCCTAAGTTCAGGTTTTGCCCTCTAAGGTATAGGATAAATATAAAATCGTCTATGTTTAGTCTCGCCTTCTCTCCTAAATAAAAACGTGAACTCTGAATTGCGTCATTAGGAGTGGACTGAGAAGAGCAAAGTGGGTTGTTGTTGTTGTTGTTGTTGTTGTTATCATCTGCCTTGCTTTGACATCTCCTCCCACATCACAACCTCTAATTTTCTTCTTCTTCTTCTAAATCTTTTTCTTCTCCTGCTCCTCCTTATTCTTGTTGTTGTTGTTGTTGTTTGTGGTGGTGGTGGTGGTTCAAGTTTTTGTTTCCTGCTTCCACAATCATCGTTATCTTTATCATTATCTTCGTCTTGCTTTTTTTTTGCTTTTTCTTGCTTCTCAAACACACACAATCTCCTCCTCCTCCTCCTCCTCCTCCTCCTCCTCCTCCTCCTCCTCTCCTCCTCCTCCTCCTTCTTCTCCTCCTCCTCCTCGTCCTCCTCCTTCTCCTCCTCCTCCTTCTCCTCCCTCCTCCTTCTCCTTCTCTTCCTCCTCCTCCTTCTCCTCTCTTTTTCTTCTACCTTCCCACTTCTATTTTTTTCTTTTGTTGCTGTGTCCTTTGTTTAACCTCCACTTCGTTTTTCCTCTTTCACGTCATCATCTTTCATAAATCTTCATTCCTCACTCCTTCTTCTCCTTCTTCCTACTCCTTCTTCTTCCTCTCTCCTCCTCCTCCTTCTCTTCCTCCTCCTCCTCCTCTTCCCACTTCTCTTCCTTCATCTGTGTCCTCTGTTTAACCTCCACGTCATTATGTTCTTCCATCCATGTGTTCTTTTGATTCAAGTTCCTTATATCCTCTTCCCACACTTATCATTACCAGCATTCGTGAGGAATTCAGGCTCACGCACGTTATTTAGGGTTTTCCCAGCCTGTCCCCCCCCTCCCCACCCAGCCTGTCTTCACCCCCCACCCCCCATCTCCAGCCTGTGTCTCTCCCGCTTCTCCCTATAAAATATGTTCCCTACACAGTCTATGTCCCCCCACCAGCCTGCAGTATCCTTACCCTAGCCTGTGTTCTCCCGTCCTCATCTTGGGTTCCCACCTCAGTCTATTATGTCCGTCCACCAGCCTATTTCCCCTTGCAACATGTTTCACTTAAGAGATGGATATTCCCCACACGATCTCTACAGGTTTAAAGGACTTGATATTTTTCCCTCTCACAAAGAAAGTCCTGTTGTGTGAAGGATGGATATTTCACCGTAAAGATAAATTAAAGGATATATAGACACACACACAGGCTTTCCCCACACGATCCCTTATTACAAAGAGTGAAGGATAATAATTCACTTTCTTACGTGTATACACCTGAGAAGAGAAACGAACGAAAGAAGGAAGGAATTAAGGAGTGTAGGAAAGAAATGAATGGTGAGAGGAGGAAGGAGATGATACGATGCTTTCTCAATTCACAATTTCAAAATAAAGTTCAGTAGAGAGAGAGAGAGAGAGAGAGAGAGAGAGAGAGAGAGAGAGAGAGAGAGAGAGAGAGAGAGAGAGAGAGAGAGAGAGAGAGAGAGAGAGAGAGAGGGAAGAGAGAGAGAGAGGAGAGAGGGAGAGAGAGAGAGAGAGAGAGAGGCAGATTAAGAGCGTGGGAGCGTGACACACTGTACCCCCATATGCGTGACTGTACTAACCTCAGCATGGTATGTAGTAATTACCACACTGGGGTACACTACTAAAGGATTAAATACATAATGCAGCTGTAATGGTCATGACGGTATATGTATCTCTCTCTCCTCTCTCTCTTCTCTCTCTCTCTCTCTCTCTCTCTCTCTCTCTCTCTCTCTCTCAGTTCAGTTTTATCTCTATCTCATTTCAAGTTTCTTTTACTCTCTCTCAACGTACGGTACACATCTATCTCCATCATTCCAGTCTCTCTCTCTCTCTCTCTCTCTCTCTCTCTCTCTCTCTCTCTCTCTCTCTCTCTCTCTCTCTCTCTCTCCTTAGGATCATCACGCACGAGTCATTTTCAAAAGGAGTGTGAAGGAATATTATAAACCAACCATTCACTACTACCTGGTCAGCTCATCAACAGGTCGTTCGTCTCCAAGTAAGGTAAGAAAAATGTAATAAAAATGTAAAAAGGGGAGATTATTTTGGTGGTCGTAATTTTTTTTTTTTTTTTTTTTTTTTTTTGGAGGGGGTGATTTTTTTTTTTTTTTTTGGGGGGGGAGGGGGGCTACTGATTCCTCCAAACTATATAGGCCGGGAAACCAATCATCTCTATATGTTACTACTGTACTCGGTGATCTGTTGTTTCGTGGCATAGTTTGGAGGAAAATTTATATATCCCTTTAACAGATTTATCGAACGAAATAAATATACGAGGTTTAGCAATTGGTAAGTGAATTTATTATCATTGTACTGAACGTTATTATTCTACAATTATTCCATGTTATTTATCTTCTATCTTTATGTATGTAAAGTTAAAGTTGGCTCCTCTCCCGCGTTTATCCCCTGTCGTTAATTGCCAATGTTGGGCCAGTCAGAAATTCGAATCCACAAGTTAAAAAATTCGAAACATTCATATCCTTAGAGTGAAAGATATGAATGTACTGTACGTTTTCCCTATCTTTCTCATATACCCTTCTTTTTTTTCTCCCGAGAAAATTGTACTGTGTTCATGACTAATTATGGGGGAAGTACAGCGTTGGCAAATCTGGAGCAACTGATTCCTCCAAACTATTCCAAGCAACAGGACACCTTTATTTTTGTCCATCTGGTCCTGTTTCCTGGCATATTTTGGAGGAATCAAGGCACTCCAATGTAACAAAAGTATGCTCTCCCCTTAACTGACTGACAGCTGTATATATGGGAGGGACGAAAGTGGTCAAGAAAGAGAGAGAGAGCGTCTAATTATATGTTGGTGACAGACTGGAATGTATGGGAGATCTTATTTATGGCAGTGTGTGATTGGTGTATAAGCACGTGATAACACACACACACACACATACATAAATATACATACATACATATACACACACACACATACCACACACACTCACTCACACACACATACATACATACGTATATACATACACAAACTCACACTCACACATACACACACTCATTCACTCACACACTCACTCACACACACACACACATACACACACACACATACGCAAAATAACAAAACAAAAAAGCCCTGACGGTATAGCTATAGGATGTTGCTTATAGGCTAATTTAATCTTGATGTATGTGAGCGAAATCGGAGCCTACTAATTCCTTCAAACAGTGCCAAGAAACACAGGCAACCAGAGCATATAATTATACGTGTTCTGGTTTGTGACGTCACTGAATAAAAAGTCTCCACGTGTCAGAATCGTAACAATTTTTTTTTTTTTTTTTTTTTTTTTTAGGCGTGAAGACATTAATTATATTTTTTATGTTCATTTTATTTTTATTTATTTATTATTTTTTTTCATTAGGCGTGAAGACATTAATTATATTTTTTATGTTCATATTCTATTTATCCTTTTTTTTTTTTGGCGTGAAGACATTAATTATATTTTTATGTTCATTTTCTATTTATCATTATTTTTTCTTCTATTTTTTTGTTGTTGTTGTTGTTGACCTGTATATTTCATATTTAATGCATGTTGTATATATATCTCCTGTCTGGCATAGGCTAGTGTGTTGTAATTGTATTTTCTATGTATCATATATATATAATTTTTACTCCCACTTTGGAACACGTGATCTATTATTCCTTCCTTACCCACAACACTTTCAAGATATATTACTACTGCTATGATAAAGTACAGTTGCCCACACATGAATCTGGTACGCCTCGCTACTTGTGAGACACCTACAACAGGAAGGAAAGTGAGCAAAAGTTATAGTTTGTTGACAAGCAGATAATAATAATATTTTACTGTCTGCCTGTCAACAAACTACACTTTTTTTCACTTTCCTTTCGTTGTAGCCACCTCTCAAGTATCGAGCCAAACCAGCTTCATGTGTGGCCAACTGTACCATTATAAAAAGTGCCTTAAACAACGATAAAATAAAGAGGGGGAAAAAGGATCATATTTCACTGGATGGACTTCTCTATAATTAAGTGGTTACTTACTTCTTCAAAAACTATTATAAATCTCTCACTTTTTGTACCCAGAATATATCCCTGTCCTTATCCCTGCCAGAAATGAATGTTCCCCTTCCTTTCCCACCCTCCCTACTTTCCCCATCCCTCATTCCCCTCTCCTACACACACACTCTCCATCCCACCTCTCTCTCTCTCTCTCTCTCTCTCTCTCTCTTTCTCTCTCTCTCTCTCTCTCCTACCAACCCTACTCTCTCTCTCTCCTCGCCAGAAATATCCCCCTCCCTTCCATCCCACCACCCCTCCCACGTCAAATCTCCCCCTCCTCTCCCCTACCAACCCAAGCACTGCCCTCCACACCAGAAATATCCCTGTACACTCCCCTTAGTCCCTCACCTCTCTCCCTTATCAGAACATTATAATCTCCCCTCCCTTACATCCCCTCTCCCACATATCTTCCTCCCCTCCCTTACATCCTTCTCTCCCACATATCTTCCTCCCCTCCCTTACATCCCCTCTCCCACATATCCTCCCTTCTCCCTTACATCCCTCTCTCCCACATATCCTCCCTTTCCCTCCCCTCCCCACACACGCACATGCATCATCCCCTCCTCATTAGTTCGTCTATTGAATCTTTTTCCCACACCGACCCCCACCACCCACACTATCCACCCCCCCACCCCCCCCAAAACACACCACTAACTCTAATCATTCACCCACCTCCACCCCCACTTCTCCTCACTCCCAATACCCTCCCCTCCCCTCTTCTCTCTCTTCTCTTCTCTTCTCTTCTCTTCTCTCCCTTCCCTTCTCTCCTTTCTCTTCTCTTCTCTTCTCTTCTCTTCTCTTCTCTTCTCTTCTCTTCTCTCCCTTCTCTTCTCTTCTCCCTCTCACCACAATGTATTCACTCGCTCAGAAAATATTAATCATCATCTTTTAGCAACAAGTCATGGGTCGAAATGGGGAGAAGAAATCAGGCAGTGGAAGTTCTGAGAGAGAGAGAGAGAGAGAGAGAGAGAGAGAGAGAGAGAGAGAGACTGGAGAATGATAGTAAAAAGGAGGAGGATGTGAGTGTGTGTGTGAGAGAGATAAAGAGAGGGAGTGAGGGGAGGGAAGGGAGTGAGGGAGGGTCGGGGGGAACTACAAAATGGATGGCAGGTTCTGAGAAAAGGAAGAAGGAGAAAGGAGAGACAAGGGTGGTCGTGTCAGTTTTGGAAGGAGGAGGAGGAGTAGGAGGAGGAGGAGGAGGAGGAGGAGGAGGAGGAGGAGGAGGAGGAGGAGGAGGAGGAGGAGGAGGAGGAGGAGGAAAGAGTAAAAGGGGAAAAAGAAAGGAAGGAAATAAATGCCAGGGGAAAGAATGTGGTGAGAGAGGAAAGAGGAGAGAGAGGGTAAGAGAAAGGAAGGGTAGAGATGGTATAGAAATAAGGAAAGGGAAAAGAGGGTAATAAGGAAAGGGAAAAGAGGGTAATAGGACACTGGGCAAGGAAAAAGGTCTCATATTAAGAAGGAAAGGAGGGACAACTGAATAATAATCAAATGAAAGTGACAGGGACAGCAAGCACAAAGGCAATATATGATAGAAATGAAAAGAGGGACAGTTGAAGAATCTCAGCAAGCAAAGCACCAAGGAAATAGGAAAGAAGGGACAGTTGAATAAATAAAAGGGAGTGGCAGTGACAGCAAGCACGAAGGAAATAAAAGGAAAGGTGGGACAGGAAAAAAAAAAGAGGGAGTGGCAATGACAGCAAGTACGAAGGAAATAAAAGGAAAGGATGGACAGTAAAAAAAAAAAAAGAGGGAGTGGCAGTAAGCACGAAGAAAATAGGAAAGGAGGGACAGAGTTTACCAATTAATAGGGAGTGGTTGGCTGGGGTTAACACACTTGACATTTGAGAGGCAAAGCAAGAGGTACTACTACTACTACTAAGACTATAATTTTATACTGTTTACTGGTGTTGGGAAATGTAGTTCTGGAATTCCCATCAACAGAGGTGAAGGACTCCAAGTGACTCTCCTTACTTAGATTATGTTTGTTTTCTAGCTGGCAACATGTGTGTGTGTGTGTGTGTGTGTGTTTTCTTTCTTGCCTGCCTGAATATGGGTACGAGTATGAGTATGTATGTATGTGTTGAAGTGTGCGTGCGTGTGTGTGTTTGAATATGTCCACGAATGAGTGCCCGCATGTGTGTTGAAGTGTGTGTGTGTGTGTGTATTATAAATGGATCTACAGGCGTGTCATATATTACGGTAATATGTATGTCACGTCTATACTCGGAACACAAACAAACACACCACCAGAAAAAAAGATAAACTATAGCCACAATTTCCTCCATCTGTTGTTGTGTTGGATTGATGTTGATATTGTTGTTGTTGTTGTTGTTGTTGTTGTTGATGGGTGAGGAGTACCGAGTGTTGGATTGATGTTGTTGTTGTTGTTGTTGATGGGTGAGGAGTACCGAGTGTTGGGTGGCAGTCGTGAACGTAAACAAACACCAAGGGTCCTGCCTCATTCTACTCCTTCCTTCCTCCTTCTCTTCTTTCTTTTTTCCTCCTTCTCTTCTTCCTTCCTTCCTTATTCTACTCCTTCCTCCTTCTTTTTCTTTCTTCCTTCCTTCCTTCTCCTATTCCTTCCTTCCTTCTCCTACTCCTTCCTCTTTCTTTTCTTCCTTCCTTCCTTCTTCTACTCCTACTCCTTCTCTTCTTCCTTCCTTCTCCTACTCCCACTCCTACTCTTTCGTCCCTCCTCCATTCTATTCCTTATGCTCATCCTCATTCCTATGCCTTCTTTTTGTGTCCTATATTCCTCCTCTTGTTCTTCCTTCTCCTCAATTCATACCTCCTCCTTCACTCTTCCTCCTTCCCTTATCTGTGGCCATGTGGTGCGGTACAGATTAACTAGAAGGGGGTCATGTGTTGTGGTCGAATTGGGAGTGAGTCACGTGGTCCTCCATACAGAGTAACTAAACAGACCTCAGACCCCATCCCCCTCCCTCACGAGTAAACAAACAAAACAGACCCTCTCCCCTCCCTTCCCTACCTACTCGTACAATATATAATGAAGTAGTGGTGTGTTTTATTGCATATTTTGGACGAATCAACAGTATATACCCCTCCTCCAATTCACCCAAACAAAAACAATCAGTTCTTGAATTGCATGGGGGGCCCTGAGTTAGTGAATGGGTCCCTCAGTTCTTGAATACATGTGGTGGTGCCCTTAGAAGGAGGAAGTGTGAGGGGGTTCTGACATGGCCTCCCTCAGTGCCTGCCTGCGTCATCCCGTTTGGTCTTTCTACCCCTTCCTCTTCCTCTTTCTACTTTCTTCTTCTTCTTCCTTCTCCACTTTGTTTTTCCTTTTTCTCTTCGTCTTGCCCCTCATCTTATTTCTCTTTCCTCTCCTCGCCTTTTGCTTCCTTCTTCTCTTGCCATTTCTCTTTCTACTAATATTCTTCTACTGCTTTCTTTTTTCTTCCTTCGTTTCCTCTTCCTTTACTTATTCCTCCTCCTTTTCCTTCTACGCCTCCTTCTCGTTATTCTATCTCATCCTTCTTTCCTTTTATCTACCTCTTCCTCGTCCTCTTTCTCCCTTTTCTCCTCCTCCTCCTACGTCCTCCTGTTCTTTCCTTTTCCTTCTCCTTCACCACCTCCTCCTCAGCAGCAGCAATAGGCTACTCATCTGACTTAACCAAAACAAACAAACAAACATTGCAGAAGGTGACACCACTCACTCTATAAATACCGTATATAAGTTGCCTCATAAACATAAACAAACATCCACGTGTCTGTCTCCCTTGCTGTTAATTGGTCGTATCCATTCTTTTCCCTCCATGGCCCTTTCGTCCTTCCTATCCACTGTTTTTCCTTCATTACTCTTCAATCTCGACACCGTATCCTTCGCCACCCTACCATCTACAACACTACCACACAACCCATCCCACTACAACCACACGCACCACACCCTCACCATTCCCAGCACAACACCATCATTTTCACCATACTACTCTCATCCTCACTACATCAACCTCATCATTCCCACCCTCCCACACCATACACACTACACCACCACATTCCCTCCCATACCACAACACAACACAACACCACATTCCCCACCCTCCCACAACACAACATAACACACTCCCCACCATCCCACAACACAACATACTCCCCTCCCACAACACAACACAACACACCCTCCCACAACACAACACACACCCTCCCACAACACAACACAACACAACACAACACAACCCCCTCCCTACCATCCAGGCACTCAGCTTGCCACGTGTAAAAGTCAACCTCGCCGTGTACTTGAACTTGTATATGTCAGTCTTCATTGCCTAACTAATATTCCTGCGCGTCGCCTGCCTAGTGATGTGTAAGGCCCTGTAATACAGTATACAGGCATTTGTTGGTTGGTTGGTTTGTGTGTTTGTTTGTGTGGTGTGTAGGGTTTCGTTGTTTGTTTGTTTGTTTGTGTGTTTGTTTGTGGTGTGTAGGGTTTCGTTGTTTTTTTGACCTCCAATTTTTATTTTTACTATATTACAGCTTCCCTTAATAATGACGACAAGCTCTTATTATTATTATTATCATTATACTTGTAGGACTGCTATATATAATAATAAACTAGATATGTACTATTATTACTATTATTACTATTACTATTATTATTCTTTGTGGTTGGTAGTTAGGCCTACTATTATGACCACAGTAATGAATAGACTACTCAACCTGCCTACACCAACCATCATAATATAAATAGGTTAATAGATTCACTAGTGGTTTGAACAGGTGTTAGTGTCACATGACTTCCCATCTGTTGTGGTAGTGTCATGTCAAGGTCTAGCTAGTGTCTTGTCCCTTCCTTCCTTCCTACCTACCTCCCAAGCCTACCCCATACCTCCCCTCACCTACATCTCCAAGCCTACCCCATACCTCCCCTCACCTACATCCTAAGCCTACCCTTTCCTCTCTACCTCCCCTCACCTACATCCCAAGCCTACCCTTCCCTCTCTACCTATACTTCCCCTCACTTACTCCACAGGCCTTCCCTCTCTTCCTCCCCTCACTTCCCACTTCCTCATATCACTTGTATTCGTTTTATATGGAAGGAATTACTGTAGGTGTTAGCGACATATATATACACGAATATTATCAAAATTATAGACTTGAGTTACAGGTGGGTATGTATGAAGTGTGGGTGAGATGGTGATTCTGTTACTTTACTGATACCATAACAACAACAACAACAACCCGTCCCTCTGTTGATGACGTCACGTGTAAACAAAGCTGGTTGTGTTGTTGGTACTGGTAGATAATAATAACCAACTTCCCTTGTGGCCCAGCTGATACACACACAGGGTCACCACCAACCACAGTGTCTCTTGTTTGTGACGCAACACCAATCCAAATAAAACTATACGGTACTGCATGAATAAATACTTGAACCAGACACCAGTACATTTTACAACTCAGTCATTCATTGAAGACTATACCCAATGTTTTTTTCCAGGCTTCTGTTATCTATTATCAAACAGATTAAGGACCCTGTGATCGTGTATGAAAACTGGAGGCTTCCGATTCCTCCTGACCATGCCACATAACAAGCTCCTTCGAGGTAGGTGATGTTTCGTGTCAATATTTGAAGGACTCATTTATCTCCAATTTTCTGACTACAATACAGAGTCCCTTAAGTGTGTGTTGGGCAGATATAGAGAAGTTGTCACAGGGTACGAGACCCCATTTTCCTTTTATTTAGTCAATTTTTATGTATTTATTTATTATTTATTTATTTTTCTATTTTTAATCTGGCAAAAAATATACCTGCTATCTATTTTAATATCCTTGTTATATCTGTAAATGTAATACAATCCAAGACGATTTACATAACTGGGTACTGATCTGCAACTTATAAACTCTATAATGTAGGTAAGCAAAACGTGCATTCAATATTACTAGGTGGAGATGTGGTGCATTTAAGAAAAAAAAAAACATACTAGGGCCCGTAGCTTTAAACAAATTGAGGGCCCTTACTGGAGCTCTATGAACCCTCCAAATAATCCAGGACACAGAACCCTTCAGTATTTCTAATAGGGTATCTGTTGCCTGGAGTAGTTTGGAGAATTCATAGAGCTCCAGTAAGGGCCCTCAATTTTTGTTTTAACTACGGGTATAGGTCCTATATATAGTAAGGTGTGAAGGCAGGCAGTCAGTCATGGTAATACAACAGATGTGACACGTGAGGAAATGCTAAACAATAAGAAACAAATGGTGTGTTGTGAAGAATAAAGTGAGGGGAAGTGTGAGTGTGGCAGGTGTGAGATGCATGTGTGAGGACAGACTACCGTACTGGCATAATTTATGAGGTAGGTGTTTAGGAAGTCTATATATATATACACTACCACCAAATAAATTGTGAGTGAGTGGGGACTGATGTGTTATGAGGTATGAGAGAGGAGAGACAGGTAAGGTGCGTGCATATGAGGAATGAGGTAAGTGAAGCTTGGTGAGGTGTGAGGAAGAATAGGCTAGTTAGGAAAGTATAAAGTGCTTGTGTGAGGTGTGAAGTGAAATAAATTGGTATTTTATTTGGTATGAGGCGAGGAGAACACTTGGCAAAGCATAAGGACTTAGGGGAGGTTGGCAAGGTGTGAGGAGGTGTGAAGGTGTACTGTGGGACAACTAGAAGTGCGCAGAGAGAGGTAGAGGTGTGAGGCGTGACCATCTTCACACAAGGTAACACGCAAGATGGTAACAGGTATCTAAATAGGTAGAGGCTATATATGTTTGTCTGTCTGGGTGAAGGTGAGATGTCAGTGGGGTGCATAAAATTAAACTGAGATCAGGTGTGTGTGTGTGTGTGTGTGTGTGTGTGTGTGTGTGTGTGTGTGTGTGTGTGCGTGTGTGTGTGTGTGTGTGTGTGTGTGTGTGTGTGTGTGTGTGTGTGTGTGTGTGTGTGTGTGTGTGTGTGTGTGTGTGTGTGTGTGTGCGTGTGTGTGTGTGTGTGTGCGTGTGTGTGCGTGTGTGTGTGTGTGTGCTCAGGTGTGTGGGGGGAAATAACTGATCATGCAAGTGTGAGAAGATAGTATTAAATAAGTTAATATTTAACTGTCAGGTGAGCACTGACTATCAACATTACCTTGACCACCTGCACACTTGCTGAGAGAGAGGTTTACTGTCGGGAAAGCAAAGGCAACCAAATCTCGACCTTCTTAGTACTTGTTCGAAGGTGTATTATTGAGTAACCTGTAATTGTATCAACGTTAGAATAGCCTACTGCAGTATGTGTGTACCGGTTAAAATACAATTATGTATATCTTATCTCTCTAACACATATAATCATTTATGAATACATACACATATATATACAAGAGGAAATGTGTCAGTGACAAGCCAAGCACACAAGGGATATGAGGTAAGTATGTTGTCGTCAGGGTGTTGGCCCAACGCTGATGACAACTGCCCAGTGCCGTTGGTGACACACATAGTTTGGGTAAGAAGGGCATGTATGAAGATGTTCACTTTCGGCTGACTTGTTTCCTTAGTCAGCACACCTGCTGCTTGGTCAGAGCTGTTCACTTCCGATAAGCCGACCATTACTTGGTACAGTTGGACACATGAATGGGTGGTACAGCCCAGGTGGAAGATACTTGTCCCATTTGAGTAACCAGTGTCTATTATCAGGTACTTGCTTTTTATTACCATCCTCAATACTGACTTCTGCCCCTGATGTCTCCTATTTGGCACTAAGGAACTTGATATTGGCAGAAATTGACCATCTTTCACTTGGGCTGTACCACCCATTCATGTGTCCAACTGTACGTCAATAGAATTTCATTCTTATAACGAACCTAAAAGGAGGAACACCAAACATTCCCTATATTGTGTTCCCGTTGTACAGAGACACCTCCGACCAAACACTACACGCTACCGTAGGCTACTCAACAACCATCAAAACCAACTAAACATGTGTGTGTGTGTGTGTGTGTGTGTGTGTGTGTGTGTGTGTGTGTGTGTGTGTGTAACGGGGAGAGCAAAGTCAACCAAAACTCGACCCTCGTAAACACTTGTTGGAAGCTATAGCCTATATTTGATTAACCTGTAATTATACTGACAATTAAATTATTGCTCTGTAGGCTACCTGTGTGTGTATGTGTGTATGTGTGTGTGTGTGTGTGTTTGTGTGACCAACAGAGACCTTCACACCTAATGCTTTCCTTTCGTCACCCGGAAACACCACTTCCACCTGACAGTCACTCAACATAACACACCACTCTCTATCCAGGGAGTGTGTACCGGACAGTGTGGATTTCAAGGGGCTACGATACTACGATGGGTGTGAATTTCAAGGGGCTACAATGGGTGTGTATTTCAAGGGGCTACGATACTACGATGGGTGTGTATTTTAAGGGGCTACGATATTACGATGGGTGTGAATTTTAATAGAGTATTTTAAGGGGTTACGATATTACGATGAGTGTGTATTTTAATAGAGTATTTCAAGGGACTACGATGGGTGTGTATTTCAAGGGGCTTCGATGCGTGTATATTTTAAGGGGTTACGATACTGTAATTTATTAGTGAAATAGAAAACTTGAGAGATCTACACCCTCAAGTAGTAGGTTTAGAATATGACATGCCCTCAAGTTGTAGTTTCAGAATACCGAATTGAGTCCAGTATATCATGACACCCTCCCTCCCCTCAAGCAGTAGGTCTAAATTATAACACACCCTCAAGTAGTAGGTCTAAATTATAACACACCCTCAAGCAGTAGGTCTAGATTATAACACACCCTCAAGCAGTAGGTCTAGATTATAACACACCCTCAAGCAGTAGGTTAAGATTATTTTTACACCCCTTAAACGAGTACTTATTATTATTATTATTATTAGCCTCTATATGGAAGCGTCAAGTGGCCTTCATTGTATAGCCTATAGTGTCTCGTGTGAAACTTTCCCCAGACAGACCCTGGTAATACTGTAGTAAGGTGTGTGTGTGTGTGTGTGTGTGTGTGTGTGTGTGTGTGTGTGTGTGTGTGTGTGTGTGTATTGGCAAGTCATACATTTCTATCTCACTCTTTCTTCATCAAACCAAACGTGTTGATATATGTGTGTGTGTGTGTGTGTGTGTGTGTGGTTTGTTTCTTCTTTTTTGTGATATATATATGTGTGTGTGGGTCTCTGTATGTGTGTGTGTGTGTGTGTGTGTTGTGTTGTGTGTGTTGTGTGTGTGTGTGTATGTAGAGTAGGCTACGTATACGAAAGGGAAGGTAATACAAAAATGAAGGTGTAGTCTATATAACCTAATGAGAGAAGGTATAATATCGAGGTCATAATGAAAGTTAAATGCAGGATGTACAGTATACGAGGTTCAATTGTAATGAGGTAAGGAATGACGAGAGTACAGTGTAATGAGAAAAAGTAAGTGATGAGGAAAGGTTATAATGAGGGAAGGTGATAATGAGGAAAGGTAATAATGAATAAAGGTGATAATGAGAGTAGAGTTTAATGAAGGAAGGTAATAATGAGGAAATGTGATAATGAGGGAAGGTGATAATGAGAGGTGAGTTTAATGAATGAAGGTAATAATGAATGAAGGTAATAATGAATGAAGGTAATAATGAATGAAGGTAATAATGAGGAAAGGAAAATGAGGTAAAGTTAATAATGAGGTCAGGTAAAATAATGAGGGTGGAGTATTATTATCATTATTACTATTATAGTGGTGTGACCTCCATAATATTATAACGTGGCAACTCCCTCGTCAACACACACACACACACACACACACACACACTGTATTGATAATGTCATCCTGGGGAACTGTAGTACCAAGTCTGTCATGATACAGGGAGGTGTGTGAGAAAGAGAGAGAGAGATAGAGAGAGAAAGTGTGTGTGTATCCTTTAAGTCTATAAGCTGTGTATAGCCAATTATTTTCTTTCTCACTCTCTGTCTGTGTCTCTCTCTCTCTCTCTCTCTCTCTCTCTCTCTCTCTCTCTCTCTCTCTCTCTCTCTCTCTCTCTCTCTCTCTCTCTCTCTCTCTCTCTCTCTCTCTCCATGACCACACCACTCCCCGTACCGTGAAGGACTTGGCAACTCCATCAGCATCCGGGGCGTCAACACACACACACACAGGTAACCTACTGCAGTCCAACACCTATAGACATACATACATACATACCCTACTCGTGTATACTTAATTAAGGGGGTGCGGGAATAGGGGGACAGGCTTGGGGGGGGGGGTAGAAAGCCTGTCCCCTATTCCTGCACCCTGTTGCTTGGACTAGTTCGGAGGATTCAGTTGCTCCATATTTACCAACACCGAATTTCCTCCTGAATTAAGATAGTCTGTTTCCTGGAGTACGGTTCGAGTTAATTGGAGTATTCAGTATTCACTCTTCATTCACACACTTTACAATTTACCAACACACTAGCTACCCTTAATTAAAATCACTTAATTAAAATAACTTAATTAAATAACTTAAATTAAAATAACTTAAATTAAGGACATCCACACTTTCAGAAGACGTCTACTAATAGGTCGTGACATTTTTCTTTACTGGGTACTTCAATGTTTAGAACTTACACACACACACACACATACACACACACACACACAGATACACACACACACACACAGATACACACACACACACACACAGACACACACACATCATAACACACACACAAACACACACACACACACACAGCTACTACCATCAGTAATACCACACCATGGACTGCTTACCACCACTACCACTACCACTACCACTACCTCCATAACCATTCCTACTACCACTATACCAAGCACTATACCATACCACCTTCAAGCACTTGCCGCCCCACCATCAACCCCCATCCCCCAACCCTGGTCCAAATAAAGGTATATGAATGCCATCTGGTGGTGTGTGTGCGTGTGTGTGTGTGTGTATCTGTCTCTCTTAGTGAGTCAGGTGGAGTGCCCTCTGTCATCATCCCTCACGCACACACACACACACACACGCATACATATTTGCTCCCCCCCTCCCTTAACACACATGCACACACATTTTTTCTTCTCTTTCTCTCTCTCTCTCTCTCTCTCTCTCTCTCTCTCTCTCTCTCTCTCTCTCTCTCTCTCTCTCTCTCTCACGAGAGGAAAGACAAACAGGCACACAATAAATTTCAACCAGATTCTCAATAATGATTAAAACTCAAAATCTAACCCAGATTTGAACCCCAAACCATAAATTATCACAAAGTAAAAAAAAAAAAAAAAAAAAAAATACAATAGGTTTTTGTTCAAATTTCCAGCACGCTTTAGACACACATTTCCAGGATTTTAAATATTAAGCCTACAAGTGCATTAATTTTTCCAGGCGATGTGGCACACAATTCCTGGATTTTAAGAATTAGTTTACAGGTGCAATTTTCCAGGCGATATACAACACACAACAATTCCATGATATTAAGAGATTTTTTTTTTTTTTGGCTACTGATTCCTCCAAACTATGCCACGAAACAGACTCGTGATTAGTATTACCACCGATTGCGTCTGTTTCCTGGCACAGTTTGGAGGAATCCGTTGCCTTCCAATTTACCAACAAGAATAACTCCCTTTAATTAAGAGAACATTGTTTGGCAAATCTGGAACAACTGATTCCTCCTAACTATTCCAAGCAACAGAACACCATTATTTTTGTTCCTCTGGTTCTGTGTTCTGGCATACTTTGGAGGAATCAAGGCACTTCAATGTACCAAACGTATACTCTCCCTTTAAGGACCCTGTGATCGTGTAAAAAAATTGGAGGCTTCTGATTCCACCTAACCATGTCACGAAACAAGCTCCTTCCTTATAGGTGGTGTTTCGTGGCAGTATAATTATGAAGGCCTCGTTTATCTTCAATTTTTTTCTGACTAGGACTATACACTAGGCTATTATTTCTTCTCCCATTGTGTTCCCCCGTCAATAAAGTTCAGTTCACTATATAATGCTGACTATCCAACACCTGTCTGTCTACACCTGTACACAATAAGCTCCCATAGACATCATCATCTTCTTCCTCGTTTATTTGCAACTTTCTATCTAACCTGTGTGTGTGTGTTTGTGTGTGTGTGTGTGTGTGTGGTGGCAAAAATATTAGTTTATCAAAATACTCGAATGAAATAGTAATCTAAATACTCTACTTATAACGAATGACTCAATCCTGAATGATCATATTAATGGAAATGTAATGATCCTTTCTTTATAAGTACATCGTATCACTATCTAATCTAGTACTAACTTGTATACCACGTACTCACATATGTATCTGACGTGTACACCTGCTAATTGATTGGAGCTGCCCCCTATACCACACACACACACACACACCTATACACCAATACCTGCTGATATATAGGCTAGACATGCAATACTCCTATTATCATTATGTGTACTCTCTCTATTTAGCCTAAATAATAAGCCCCTGTTAAGTGAGAGGCAAGATCAAAGGTTTGGTTGTAACTTGGAATTGCTCTCTCAACAATACTCCCTTCTCTATGTATTCTTTAAACCTTGGGCCTACATATGCTATTATTATATATTTGACCCCATGCAGCTATCATTAGGAGTGCTGTACTCTCTTATATCTAGCCTGACTGAGCCGTTGTTGAGTGAGTGAGTGGCAAGAGAACAAACAAAGGTTTCATTGGATGTGGCCTCTTCACATTCTCACCCATCCATTCCTGCAAGTCATCCTTACCTACTCCAAGTTATCGTATGGCGTAATAACTCCATTCTGTTCTCTGTGTGTCGCCGCCGTTGATTCCGTAAATGAAGATGTTAAAGAATGTTATAACTATTTTTAATATACTGTCAGGAAGTGGGGAGCGTTGATGAAGTTTCTTATAGATTTTTGGATATTGGCCGATAATAAAAATGTTGATTCTGTGGACATTGAACTTACAAAACTAAGACTAATAGGCATCTAAATATTTCTGAAGCCTGCCAGGAAACAAACCTACAACAGTATACGAATTTAGGATCTGTTTTGTAGTATAGCTTGGAGGAATCCGTAGCCCTCCAAAGGGTGAGTGAACAGTTAGTTAGTTAGAATGGCTGCGAGGGAATCAAACCAGTTATGTTTACAAGTTGGATGAGGATCTTATTACTCTCTGGATCTGGTACTGTAGGTTAGAGGGTGAGGCTGGGATGGGGTGGGGGAAAGTAGGGGTGGGAAAGGAAGGGGGAGAAAGAGTGTAGGGGAGGTTAAGTTGGGTAGGGTAGGAAGGCAGTGGAAGGGTAAGCATAAGGATAGGAAGGTTGAAGAGAGGGAGTAGGGAGTGGGGGAATAGAGTATATATATGCATGTTAATTGAGTAAGTTAGAAAGGCAGGGGTACATACATGGAGCAGCAGGTTAGGTGAAGTAGGAGAACAGGAAAAGAACGGGTATTCCCAGAGGCGGACGGACACATAGGACATGCTTGGGACGCATATAGTTGGTTGGTTATCAGATGAGTGACACCGTGCCTAAAGCAAGATTATATTCCATCGGTTTTAAATCCTTGTGGTGGATATAACAAATTAACTCTTGACCTCTGCTATATATAAACTACAATGGAAATGGGGAAAGTTGCATGGGTGAGAGAAGAGAAGATTAAGGACCCTGTGATCGTGTATGTGAATAATTGGAGGCTTCAGATTCCTCCTTACTACCATGCCACGAAACACTCTCCTCCCCTATAGGTGGTGTTTCGTGGCAATATTTGGAGGACTCATTTACCTCCAATTTTCAGACTATATCACAAGGTCCCTTAACGCAACTTAATAATTACGAGATGGTTAACTATTACACAACAACTATGAATATAATGAACTACAGACTTGGTATTCATTTTTTTTTTTTTTACCTTTATCAGTTTTAACCATGAATTGATAGTTTTGATATTCTCTCTCTCTCTCTCTCTCTCTCTCTCTCTCTCTCTCTCTCTCTCTCTCTCTCTCAAATACACACACACAGAATCTCTCTTAAAACACACACACAAATAATCTCTCTCATTCTCTCAAAATACACACACACTCAGTCTTTCTCTCTCAAAACACATACACATATTCTCTCTCTCTCTCTCCACACACACACACACAGGTAGGGCCTCATTACAACACTACCATACACAACACGCCACTCTGCATGCCGTCCAATAATTAACAACAGGTATATTTAGGAATCAAGCAAAGTACATACCTCTCTCTTCTTACTCATCACTGTTGCATTAGCCTACTTAATGTTTATCTTCTACGTGTTATTAGCTTACTTGTGATCTCGTAAAATAGCCGGTTTAATAAAAAAAATAATAATAATAACATTAGCCTATCTTTTGCAATAATGTCTACTGTCTTTCCAAAATTTCAACCATATATTTTCTCTGTATATCAAATTATGCTCGGTTCATAATATAAACAAATATTATCTCCTTTCATCTTTGAATAATTGGTTATTAATTAAAAAAATAATAAACAAATAAATAATCAATATATTATTCAGTTGTCGATCTTTTTTTTTTTTTTTGCTGCTGTTTTGTAGGACAGTTTGGAGGAATTCGTAGCAGTCCAATTATTCGTCCACAAAGGTATTTAATGAAGGGAATAGTACGGTGTTGGTATATATGGAATAAATTTTTCCTCCAAAATATTTCAGATAACAGACCACCATTATTTTTAACTAAGCTGGTTGGTTGGTTTTGTTTCTTGGCATACTTTGGAGGAATGAAGGCACTCTAATGTACAGTTGCCAAAAAAGGTGTTGCGACAAATCTTGATAGAACTTTAACCCTAGTAATATCCACAACTATTTGTATGGACTATAATTATGCATGTATAACAGAAGGAAATATGCATACCTTCTGTAATATATACTTATAATCCCTACAAACAACTATGGGCATTAATATATTTAATGTTGTATCAATACCGTAGTTGTAGCAATATATTTTTTGGCAACTGTACCAAAAGTGTATTACCCCATTAATGTAATAAATAATTTGCTATAATTCACAGTAATGACGCTAATAGCTTAGTACGGTAACATTACACACACACACACACACACACACACAGAGAGAGAACAACATGTGATGAAAGGGTTCACAGCCACTGGAAACTGTCAACACACTTTCGTAACTCCGATGATGATGATGATGTTGATGTTGAGTGAGACATATAAGAGTTGTGAGAGAAAGGAGAGTTGTGGGAGAGAAGAGAGTTGAGCGAGAGTTGTGGGAGAGAAGAGAGTTGAGCGAGAGTTGTGGGAGAAAAAATACAGTTATCCTAACCTATTATGTGAGAAGGGATAGTTAGTTGTGTGTGTCTATGTGAGAGGCGAGTTGTTGGTGAGTAGAGTTAAGCGAGAGTTGTGGGAGAGGAGAGTTAATTAAGCGAGAGTTGTTAGAGAGGAGAGTTAAGCGAGAGTTATTGGAGAGGAGAGTTAAGCGAGAGTTGTGCATGTAAAAAAAAACAAGAGTTATCCTAGGCTAGGCTATGTGAGAAAGGAGTGTAACTGTGCAAGAAAGGAGTCATATGAGTTTTAAGAGAGTAGTTGTGTGAGAAAGGAGTGTAACTGTGCAAGGAAGGAGAGTCATATGAGTTTTAAAAAGGTAGTTGTGTGAGAAAGGAGTGTAACTGTGCAAGGAAGGAGAGTCATATGAGTTTTAAAAGGGTAGTTGTGTGAGAAAGGAGTGTAACTGTGCAATGAAGGAGAGTCATATGAGTTTTAAGAGATTAGTTGCGAGAAAGGAGAGTCATGTGAGAGTTGTAGGAGAGTAGTTATGTGAGAAAGGAGTGTGAGAGTTGTAGGAGAGTAGTTATGTGAGAAAGGAGTGTGAGAGTTGTAGGAGAGTAGTTGTGTGAGAAAGTGCGCCAAGTTTCTCCCATGCTGCAGGTAACAAGGGAGTATAATACGTGACCGTTAAGTGACCTTGATGGTGCTACAATACAGTTAACTCCTAGTGACGGAGAGAAAGTACCACCGTCATGTCAATAATGTACAGTTGCAGACACATGAAAGCACACACAACACCTGAAATGGGCCATGGAGAACATAATCACCATAGGGAAGAACACACCACTGCATACACAACACACACAACACACTCACACACACACACACTCACAAATTGTCACTTACGCTAGGCTACAATTTGGAAAGATGATGATCGTATTCGTAGCCTAAATCCTGACTAGGCTATTATATTGTACACCAGCAGCTGTCAATGGATATTTTACGGTTCAGAACTGGTACTCATTAAGCTATAGATTAACAGGAAAAGAAGGAAATATAATTATGATGATAATATACCTAGCCTAAATACTGACTAGGCTACATACGAACTGTTTGTCACTCACTGGGCTAGGCTACTGGGAGAGGACGGATAATTGTGATGATGAGGGTATACGTAAATCCCGAGTATACTGTATACATCATGGTACTGGTAAGGTTGGTTAGTTAGTTGGTTGGTTGGTTGGTTTACGGCGTTTGGTGGTCATTGTGGTTAATCTTTAATGTTGGGGCTGGCAAGAGATGTTTCCGTGTATTGTAAGAGCCATATGGAAGACAATAATAATTAATGGTGATGACTTCCTACACACAATTACAGAGAAATCGTACCGGTATTGTGCCATAGTCAACACTACTGATATTCATGCATACGAATATCTAGATTCTATTATCTAGATTCTAGACTATTGCCCTTTTGTAAGTGTTGCCAGATCCGGTTAGATCCCCGGTCAGTTCCTGGTACTTTTTCACGATTATTACCCTGTAGTTTGCCCAGGTTTGGTCCCGGTAGTCTGATGCGGTCTAGGTTAGGTTAGGTAAGGTCAGGGTAATTTTAAAATACCCCATTTGAATAATTATGTCCTATCTTGGAAATGGGGCATTTCCGAAGAAGTATTTATGAATAGTATAAATTAGTTAGTCGGTAAAGAAGATTACGCGCTCTTCCTCTCCAAACGATAAGGAACTCAGGGATCATAGATAACGCAGTCCGTTAAACCTTATCAATGATCACTTATCACATTGTTAAGGGAAGCACAGTTACCCAATATTCACCTGTATAGTACAGTACATGTTAGGATAACCATTTTGTTATTTACATGTAGAGCAACACGTATTCTCCCTTATCAATATTGTTCAAACTTTCTCACTAAACTAAGTACAGTACTTTAATACAACAAATCATTTAATGTGGGGAGATTTAGAACACAAAACTTTCTGGAAATCAAAACATTGAAAAACTCATACGATAACTGTAAATTATTACTCTTCTTCAAAAGAGAGAAGTCAGTCATAACACAAAACAGAGTGAAGCACAGAACACAGAGTAAATGCACTGCAACAAAGAGTAACACGCAACAGTGAAAGTGAGCGAGACTATGAGAAGAGAACAACCACTGTACCTTCTCCGGCAACGTCTCGCTTCCAACTGAGGAGTGAGAATGAGAGAGTGTGTCTGTGTGTGACAGTGTGCTGGTTCTGTATGAGTGTTTATGTGTGGCTCTACTGTGTTCAGGCAGCTGCTGCTCTGCTTTGGTCTGGCCTTGCTGAGTTGAACGCTGACTGACTGGATGCTTCACGCACACTCCCTACTGCATATTTCCTCTTGGATCTCTATCATTCTCTTGTTACGTTTTGGAGGAAACAGTGACTTCAGAAATACTCAAACGTATCATCTCTTGTTACTGTAAACTCACTTGACCCCCTCCCCTCCCCTCTCATCCACCCATTCCGTCCATATTCCTGATATTGCAAACATCATTTGCAGGTCTTAATAAATAAATAAAAATTATAACACAAGAGTGGAAAATATTTCTTGTAAGTAAAGAAAGGATTCCATGTGCATATTTTTACCCGGTCAAAATGTAGGCCTACTTAATTATTCCTAATTATTGGTAGTATCACCTTATCTACTCATTTCACGTGTATATCAGTAGTGTTTTCTGGTCCTTTTTTTTGGAGGAATATTTTGGAGGAATCAATGCACTCCAATGTACCAAAAGTATATTACCCTCCTTAACGTAACTATTTGATATTATAGTGATAAAGATATTACCGCCTTACAGGGGACAATCAGTTAACTAGTTCAACTGAAAAGTCATCATGCTCATAAGGCTTGTGAAAGAGTTTAGCAAGTCGTGTTGAAGTACAGTATGTTGCCTACTGGTGTAAAGAGACGCCTGGTAAGTGTATCAAGGCCCTCACGCCCACAACACACACACACACCGTGACACACGTGCCCTAGAGTTTCTGCTGCAAATTTGCAAACGACACTGGCACCAGATATACACAATATATAGTTTGGAGAGAGAGAGAGAGAGAGAGAGAGAGAGAGAGAGAGAGGAGGAGGAGGAGGAAGTGAGAGAGAGAGAGATAGAGATGGAGAAGGTTTATAGAGAAGGCTGACTGTCTTGCGTAGTAATATATAGGGCCTAAGTTTGTTTACCCATCGGTCACTTCAAACGTGCATGGCATCTCCTCACCACACTCACTACTAGAGAGTCCGTATTTCTTGTCGAGTCACCTGTTTGTATCTTCCCTGCATAATAGTATATTTTAACTCGATCTGTGATTCGCATCTTACTGAAAATTCCTTCCGTAAAAAAATATATAATAATAATAATAATAATAATAATTTGTTTTTAATTTCTGACTTAACTCCAAAATTTTCGAGACACTACCTGCTAGACTTTAAAGAATTTCTCCTGTAAAGTCGGATTACCTGTATATGTATTTCACATGAATTGGGCCATATTCAAGAACATTTATGGTGCATACGATGGCGTGGTAGCCTAATTTCCTCGGTGTGACTATGAGTATGAATGCGGCCCTGAGAGAGAGAGAGAGAGAGAGAGAGAGAGAGAGAGGAATACAAAATGAGAAAGTAATGATGTAGGCTATGTACTATATGACATAGGTGTAGGCATGGTGAGGCCTTTCTATCTCTCGCCACCGGAAGAGCTGACCCACCTAGGTACACACACACACACACATACACATACAGGAAACATTGCAATACTTCTTGTAATGGGTGTGACTTCATCGGTGCGGTGGTATCGTGAGAAGCTTTGGTTAGGTCAGGGACGTGTATTGGGATTTTCCACTTGCCATTCATTGTTTCATTGTCAAGGTCCAGAAATGTGTACAGTTGAGGGTAAAAGCTTTCCACACACATGAACCAGGGTTGACTCGGGTTGTTCCTGAAATGTGTAGCCTACAGTCGAGAGTAAAGTTTTCTATAAATATATACACACATTCATACAGGGGTAACTCGGGCGAATACGTACAGTACAATTCATATCCACCCTTTTGAAGGTGTATCAAACATTAAATCCCACTTATTATGTATTCACCTGTATTCATCATAATTTCAGCCACAGCCACAATTAACACACGAGACACCAAACCTCTTACCTCCTACACAACACACAGTGACCCTTTCACACAACCCCCCCCATCCACATAACTTATGATCCCCCCTATATACATACTACATACACACATAGTTTACAGACACAGAGGCGGTTTAGTACGGTAACGCTTATCAGGAAGAAATCAAATACCAAGCAATACTCCATGTCCTTCCTGCAGACATCTTCGCTTCCATTACACCACTGATCACCACACTCACCCAGGGAAACAAATACACCGGACTCAAACAAGCCATCATCACAGCACACGATAAATCATCGAGGCAACACCTCAAGGCGTTGGAGGACATACAGGTAGAGGGGCGTCACCCTTCCGTGCTGCCCAGGTACATGCAGCAACTGAACACAGCCGCCAGCACACCCCTGCCTGACTACACCAAGTACAACTACACCAACAGGCACAACCAAATCTCTCTCTGCAAGAATACAGCAAGCTGGCCGACGCCCTCACAGAAGCTCACACAGACCACACAGGAACGTGGCCTATGCCGCCCACTTCAGCCACCATCACTGCACCATCTTCACCACAACAACCAACCACCAACATACCTGTGCCCACTCAACCCCCATCGACACCAGCTTCTCGACACCATCACCATTACACGCCAACTCCAGGATTTAGTAGACCATTCATTTCAGTACTTCCAGAATTGTGACCTCTCTTTCCAAATAGCCTGTGTAACAATTCCTGTGAACAACCGTACCTTCCCCCTCTCCCCAATTATAGTGCATGGCATCACTTACATAAGTTTTGCTGCTAAGGTAAATAAAACAATTTTATTAAGGAAAAAGATTTTGTATAAGTAACGACAATATTCTGTCAAACAATCAAACAGTACATCAAAAGCACTTCATATATAAAAGCTTGAGTTTCATGTAGTTTCAAGAAGTACATGATAACTTTGTCATTTCCTGTACCATGAAGTAAAATCACATAATCCTTTGAGGTATTCCTCGCCAAAATGCTTATATGGCAATAAGAGTTCCCCTGCTTATGAAGGAACACCACTGACAGAGCCTATACGATACCACATAATTTATCTTATGGTTCAGATTGTTCATGGACATTGGTCAATTTGGATTGGGTTAACAATGATTTACACTGTAGGGTACTACTGTATACTACTGTATACTGTACTGTTTACAATTTGTTGTATCTTTCCGTAAAAATATAAGTAAGGTGTAATGCTATTCTTTCAGGTTTTCACATTATCTGAAACTATGAAAATATTACTGTATACTGTATTACTGTATATTGTACCATTGCTATTACTGTATTATTTAAAATAATAATCACAAATAACTCATTTTCCTTTCAAGTACAGTACTATTCAGTACATTGTTTTCATATACCTGTACTGTAATTTCTAAAACAATGCAGTAGTGCCACCCTCTATCTTAACTAATACCATTGTTTAAATTAAAACTAGACCAAGCTGAGTAATTTCAGCATTATAAAGCTTACATCAATTACGTCACTAAGTGGATGACAATGAAAAATTTATAACAATTAAATAACAACAGTCCCAGCTCTGTCTGTGTGCTTCTCGCTAAACAAGAATGGAATAGTAGCCCTGTAAATAACTAGACCACAGGAATTCCTCTGCCAATATATAATAATCATATGTTAGGAAGTAAGGTTGTTGTAGAGTGACTAAGTTAACAATATACTGTACATATGTTATAATCTGCAGCAGGCTGATGGTATTATGCTTTTAAAGTTTGTCACAAGGTGGCAAGATGTGCATATCATTTGTGTCTGCATATCTATATGCCTGCAAGCTCAGATTGTAACCAGCCTGATGTAGCCAGAATAAGAAAATAATCATATATTCTTATAAGATCTGAACATTTAAAAACCTGATGTAAGAATGTGAAATAGTGTAGAAGAATACATAGAACAGCATAGCATGACCACTGTATACAGTATATTCAAGTATGAAAGAGACAGGTTAACAGATATGTACAACTGAGGGACTCACAAATATCTCCCTCAAAGTATGTTTAGCTACTTCAACATTTTTAGTCCTGTGAGATGAGAAATGGTAAATAGAATAGCCTATACTGTACTGTACTTAAAAGATTAGTACAGTACTCATAGCAATGAGTCTGGGAGCCAATTTCCCAGTCACACACAGTCGATTTGTGAACACTCAAATATAATAATCCTGAATGGAGTAGTGATCTGTGAATGAATTCTAAAGTGACTTTGATGACAGAAATATTAAGTGATTTTGGCATAAAAACTGTGTGACATATGAAGAGCGTGTAGATACTGTATGAGCATATGTCATTATGAAGACTGTACTGACCATGATGTGTGTGGGCAGTGTGAATACTGTAGTACATTATGTTTGTCAACACAGAAATGTGAGGTTGTAGAGGAAGAATATAAACAGCAGTTACTGTCAAACTGGCTCCATGAAAACTAGAATCACCAGACAAGTAGTGCATCAAATGTTTTTATAAAGATAAAATTCTGCTCAAATTTCTCTCTTGAATGTTGATCTCCATTTTATGATACAATTCTTGAAATAAGAATCTTGTAATAGTAATTGAACTATATTATACTTTATATATATATATATATATATATATATATATATATATATATATATATATATATATATATATATATATATATATATATATATATATATATATATATATATGTATGCTGAACTGTAATGTAATGAAATATGATGACCTGTATATGAGTCACATATTATTCAGTTGGAACAGAAAAAGTGAAGCAGTACCATGGTCAAAACTAATGCTTCTTGACTGACAGACAGACAGACAGACAGACAGACAGACAGACAGACACATATAAGAGTGGTCCAGTTGATATGATTCTGGTGTGCCAATACTGTAATGGTTAAATTCACTCAAATGCTTTCACCATTTTTTACAATTAGCATATAGCAAGGTAGCAATTAGCCCACTTTAAATTCTGCTTTTTTATCTCCTGTGTTACAGTGATAAGCTTTAGATTTGTTTAGAGTTACCAAGGATACTTTTAATTTCTTATATCTCCCTCTTGTCAAACTGAGGCTTGGCTGTCTCTTGTGATACACTGTAATCCTGTTACAGTATTTACACACTGACAGAAATTCAGAATATTCTTCCTTCCATCTCAGTAATATGTGCCTCGTATCACGTGTAACACTCTGAGACACAAATGACCAAATGCAATAACAAATGCTAATAATAGAAGGCAATTGTACAGTAGTTCATATGTTTTACTTTCTGATGTAACTTGTATACTGTAAGACTTTGAGAACTTTTTTTGTTGCCCTTTTTTCTATCCAATACAACACTACAGAGAAAAACTGAGGATAGCATTGTGTACATTATGTTGTGGCTTGGCCAGCTGTGTCTTGGAAAGGCTCATATGATACAACAAAATACAAGGTAAGGCAGTTAAGGAAGCAAACCTTTTACAGGTAGCAGTTAGTAAACCATGACGTCCAACATTTGATATAAAATTGAATCACATTGGCAGATTGTACAAAATAAAAACCTTTTGAAAAGGTGTCCTAAATTTAAAGAAGTAGGACTACATCAGCAAAACAATAACAGTAAAAGTTTCTTCCTCAAATGCTGTTTAACTTTCACAATTTGCTATGAATCTTTGCTACAAAGAAAAAAATGACAACACTTAAGATTATTCTGAATACTGTACTGTTTAGGTACAAATACCTTTTCATGTACAGTTGTAACTGAGAGCAACTAAAAGTTTTGGAAAAAAAACTTTTATTGAAAATATACATACATTCCGGACTCTAATACGATGATAAGAATAAGTTTGTTAACAAATTGAATACAAAAAAACTGCATTCCATATACAGTACTGTAACATTATCATTATTTCATAAAGACACAACAACATATCAGCCTCTGAGATGATCCTGAAAACTAACCAATGTATTCAGGTTGAAATATATAAGGCAATGGTGAGACCCAGTCGATGATGTAGAACAACACTATAACAATCTAATTAAAATATGTCAAAACTTTTAATAAGCATCCATCTGAGAAATATAATATACACTGTACATACACAGGTATATGTATAACATGAATTTCTGAACTGTGATGCAATATTCCTTAACTGTATTCTATAATAAAATCTACGGTACTTTCAAAAACTTAGCTCTGCTACAACTTTCATGCAATCTTTATCATACATCCATCATCAAATATGGGATACTGTACTCATACTGTTGTTAATATGTAACATATAACAATGACTGTATGTATATTGTACATGTACAGAAAACAATATATTTTTTTCAGCTTATGTGCATAATGCATGTACATGTATAAGTCAAACATGCTGTAATACTGGTACAGAAATACAGATTTGATGAAAAGTAAAGAGTTAAAGTTTTGTTTCATTTTAAATACATTTACCAAGCAAGCATGTGGCAGCCGTCATATTACTTGTTCATATCATTCCTCCAATCAGTTTGCTTTTGAGTGTCTACTCAGTAGCTTTACTCTAAGATTGCTCCAAAGCATTCCATTCCATACAGGTATCTTTTGTGGCCTTCCCCTCTGTGATCATATCTCAACATGCATATTAGGACTTTCCTCATCAAGCCAACCTCTTCCATTCTCTTCCCACATTCATTACAACATCAATATTCTTGTTATCAAACATGAGATGAAGGATTGCACCATCTAGTCTGTTGCTCAAGAAAGTACCAGACATCCATCAGACCATCTGCAACTCCATCCATTCCAGTCTCATTCCATCCACAACTTTGGCCGGTCAGCTTTTATTCCTGTACAGCATCACACTTCTCACATAAGCAGCATAGATTTTACTCTGTTTTTGAGAGAGAGAACCTCATCATGGTCAGGAAGGGCAACCATAATTGAAGCTTTTTCCAATCACCTCTTTCCCTAGCAATGGAACTTGTCTCTGTTCCCTCTCCTTAACTGATCTTATCACCTAGGTACCGGTACGAGAATTCCTCCCTACAGTCCATGGTCTTACCATTAAACTCAACTCTTTCCAATCTTGCTGTGACTTTATTGTTCCTACTGTACATACAGGACCCTCAAAGTTAACCAGTTCTTGCATCCTACCACACACACCACTCCACCTTTTGTGTACCCAACTGTTGTACACCATGCATATTACAGTATTTAATTCACACAAAATTACTTCATTTCTCTCTACTAACCATCACCTTAGGTTAGCTTACCAACATTACAATACTGTATTTAATATATAAAGAATGATTTGTGATGTCTAAAGAGTGTAAAGTGTAACTCAAAACATAAAGGAAGCATATCACCTCTACATGTATTATACACATAAGATTAAATAAAATTTATGTTGTCAACTGCACACTAATGCAATGAACCTCCTGTTCCCAAGCCAAGATAAAGATTTGATAATCTATCATTTGATTATCAACAATTTTCTTTCCCTGTCTTCATTACTCAAGTCACATTTGATCTGGACACACTCTGTGGCTGTTCAGCAGCACAAATTTCTCTGCATGAACATACTACCAATATAATTTGAAGAATTAATACTACTGACAAAGCTAGGATTGGAATTCACACCAAACTGAGTATTGTAGCCACTGTTCAGGCTGACTTGTTATGATCTCAAGGTCTTACAATGTAAGTTTGGCAAGGGTATTAATCTAGGCTCTGTCAGTGGTGTTACATCTTCAATAATTTGTTGGGACAGTACCCATTTGTATATAACATAAATGAAGAATAATAATTGTGGTATTTCAACCAATTAATATCCTGTCTCCAAACTTTATGTACTGAACTATAGATGAAAGATAAGGAAGGACTCTACAATTTTTAGCCCATCCAGTATGGGTGAAGTGAAATTATTGAATGAAACCAGTCAATTTATGATGGTACAGGTATAGTAAGAGGGATAATTTGGATAACTTGTGGAAAGGAGTTCCTCTTATATACTTACAGTACTACATAATGGTTTCTGTCCTTTGATGTTAAGGTGGGGAAGAATTTTAACTTTTTATCCAATAACTGACTGTACAGTTTGGAAGCAGCACTTTGATGTTAGATGAGGAGCATTTATGATAACATTAAGCTACCATCTTTTTCTTGAAGTAGTATGGCAATGATATAATAATGACTTCTAAAACAGTGTTACATATTAGAAAACAAATGTCATAGTATTCAAACAATCACAAAATCAAATCTGTTGTAATCACCCTTTTTATTGAAACAAATACTGTATATACAGTATATGCTGTAATCTTATTTGTGAGATTAAACAATGCTAAGAACTTTAATGATTTCATATTGCTTATTTATGTATCAAGAGATAATACACTGTTTTTCAATATTGTAGGAATGGATCTGGTTGACAACTGGATTATTTTCTTACTGGTTTCTAAGTGGTCAGTAGCAAAGATCACCACAAAACTGCATTTGCTTACTTCTCTAGTTCTTCATTATGAAAGAATACTGTACAGTACTATATAAACAAAACCATGTGCTTCAAGTCAAAATGTAAAGTATTACAAAAGAGATAATAGCTATGATAGCTACTAAAGGAAGTTTAATTATTTAAAAAAAGAGAAAGCCCATACTAGCTTGTTAAAAATTGTGTGTCATTAGCCAGTCTAAGATTGGAAAGTAAGTGTTAACAATACTGACTGGATTAACAATGCTTCATGTTGGATACATTGGTAATATCAGTCAGGTTTGTTACTTATATATAGTGTGGAAATGGCCAGAGGAAATTTTAGGCCAATTTCAGTCCCTGACAGTACAAGTTGATACATATAAATATGGTATACATTTATAAAAGGGTTGTTAAAGTACTTCAGAAAAAGCTCTGCACTAGGAGCAAGCAACTAGATGAAGTCCCATCAGAACATAGGCTGTGTTTCTCTTTACTACTCTCTCTCATTAACATACAATCATATACATACCCTACTACAGGAATCTCTCTCCCACCCATCCTTAAATTCTTGACATACTTAGCAAACGCCCAAGAGTATATTTTGAAACTGTACTGTACTAATTTTTACCTTCCAAACTACTCTACTATAAATCTTTCCACATCATAATATTGTACTGTACTTCTTTCACCCTTCCCTACATGTACCGTAGAGTGAACTCTCTTTCGTTAACTCCTCTGATTACTTTCCTTTCTCCCGCACCCACATACTCCTTTCTAGTGAAATGATCATTACTCATTCAGTATATTCCATTTGTGTCCACACATTTATTCCCTTCTCTATACACATTTTCAGCATACAGTACTACCATAATCATCTCCCCCTCATTGCCAAATTTCCTTACCTAACCAATATCTCCAACACTTTCTGGTATCTTTTGGCACTTTGGCATAAATCCTGATACCTGTACACTACAACACAGGTAACATTCTAAAAATCTCTGGTAACCATCATTATTAGACCTATATTTTACTACTGCACTCTAATATTCTACAGCAGTTAACCACTAAAGTATTTTCTGGTTGTATCTGATATTTCACTACTGTACATCTCTTACCAGCATACTGTATTAACAATAACCATCCATATAAAAACCATCTTGCATCCTCTTTCTAATTTTCTCAACCTCTTTGGCATTCTGCAATTTTGTTAGGAAATTATAATACCAAAATAGGACCCACTTGCACTGATGCCTTGCCTTACACTGTGAAGTATATTGTCAATAAATGAAGTCCTCATTTAGTGTTTAGTTAACTTTATGTGTTAGCACAGTAAATCTTCTCTAAATATCCTATTAGGTCAATTAATTCTCAGATATTTCCCTTGTATCTAATGAACACTGCTCTACTTCATATTATAAAATATTCTTGTTCATTCTCTAAGGTTTTTCATTTTATTTTCCTACATTATAATGAACCTTTCATTTTTTATATACAGTACATATATCTTTCTTTTTCACACTCATTCCTCCATATTCTCTAAATATAACTGCACACTCTCTAAACATTCTGCAACATTCAGGCTTTTCCCTCCATTATAATGATCCTTCTGTTATGAACCTTTTTCTCTTATACTGTACACTCAAGTCCTCAAACCTGCAGAATTATGTCCTTCCAAGTTTGATGTAAAAGTGCACTTCGATCACAGGTGAATTATATAAATAAGGTTACAATATGTGAAAGTAGTACTGTATCAGCAGTCTTTCTTTACATAGTATCATTCAAAATACTAGAAATAATGAAAATACTATACAGTATTACATTCAAGGAAAACAAATAATACCTTGGTAGAACTCATAGTCTTATCAAACTAGCTTTCAACAAGGTCTCCAAGGTAAAACTACAAACAATGAGAGACTTTGGTAGGCTGGAAGTAAGGCTAGATCTTAGCAGGCTACAACAGGGAGATTAATAAATACATTACAAAATAGCAGAGGTAAAGGTGGTAATGGGACAATGGTGCACACAACCCAGAAACACGTGTCAGGAGGCGAGCAGTACGCACCAATAAACAAACACACAGCACACAGGAGGCAAACTTGTGCCAGAAAGAAACACTATGTGGCACAAGGCAAACAGTGAAAGAGATGACTCATTCCCAATACTGAGTCTGGTAATTAAATGAAAATGTTGTGATGAGATAAAGATAAGGATACTTCTCAAATACTGGACTAAAGGAAAAGATCTGGGTACTGTATATCAAAGCAATGAAGGCGTAGTGATGTGAATGTGACTGACTGCATCATATCCATGTACATACAACTGCCAGCATTAGTTCTGTTTACATTCCTGGGTAAAATGGTGTATTTATTAGAAATGTGCTATTTTCATACTTACTCCTTCACATTGTTAAACTATAAGGGAATGGAGGAGAGAGAGGAGGAATGCAGAAATCAGAGAGGAGAGCAGGGAAAGAAAGAATGAAAAGGGGGAAAATTATAAGGAAAAGGAATTACAAGGAGGGTAGTAGGAGGCTGATAGAGGAGAAAGAAAGAAACTAGGGAAATTCAGGTGAGACAGACAGAAATAAGGGCAGTTGGGAGGAATGATCAAAAACACATCTCCAATCCTAACCTAAGTTGACTAGAGGTGTAACAAAACTAATACTGGCACCTGTACATCAAAGGAGGAATATTTACATTAACAATATTAAAATTACCTGAAAATTGAAAGCCTGGGGTTCAGTAGACTACCACCAGCAGGTAAAAAATGTAAAATCTATCTAACACTTTCTAGAAAATTCTGGTCATCTAACTACACTAAAACTGATACCTAATGGAAGATTTTTCCACAGATCATTTAAATGCATTAATATTAATTTTGTGGTCCCCAAACAACCCAGGCATTACTTGAAGAATGTTAAATATTTTTAAGATTATAATCAGGGAGCAAAAAAGTGGCATATATTATTCTATATAGCAAAAAAATAAGCATGCCATTTGGATTGTAGAGCAAGAGGCTGTTTGATAAATATTGCTCATGATGAGAATTTTTTCCAGTAACATGGAGGTAAATATACATATTCTTCCCTTCCTCTGTAGATCTGAGTCATCAACCATGACCAGTTTACTTACACAGTTTGGTGACTCCAATAGTCTCTATCTTACAGGTCTTTTTCCAGTTAAACAATTTTTTTTTACTTTCCTTCTCATAAATAATTTTGAAAGTACAGTACTGAGCGACTTGCATCAGCCGGAGTACATGTGTAAATTAGAATACAAAATACACTATGATTATAAGTAGATGGATATTCCAAACTGTGAGAAGAAACACATCACATTTATGGCTACACACAAAAATAGTGTCATGATTTATACAAAGTTTATGTACCTAGTGATTTAGCTTGCTGTTTTGTAACAAACTTAATAAATAAATATTGTATGGAATACAATGTCTCAACTATATTCAGAGTACTGTATACACCTATAAATGTGTATCTACTTTATTGAGGATATTCTAAGGCAATAAATTCAGCAATAGCTGATTGCCAGCATATCAACAGTTGATCTGTTGATCTTTTTATAAATGTTCTCAATGCAGGCCATATACTCAATATATAAAGATGTGCAAAGTTTTATTAATTCAATCTACATGAAGCTCAATCAGATAGAAAACTATTACTGTACTGTATCTGTAGTTTAATTAATGTATCTTTAAAGGATCTGATATCTGTAAGAATAGCAACCCATATACATAACAGTCAGTCAATAAAACTGAGGCATATCATGACATTCTTTTTCAATGTGACCCATAAACCAGTGATAACTTATATTTAGAGGGAATCTGACACATACAGTTGCAGGCAAAAGTCACGTGCCACCCATTCATCTTTAATTAAACAATAACTACAATGAGGACCTGACACTTGAGAGTGTACCATATGTGAGTGTATTTGTGTGTACATGCACGTATCAACACAAAAGCAAAGCCACACATATACTCTACACCTTCACACTCTTCTCACTTCAAATATTCTTGATCCCAGCAGCTGTGAGTTTCTGGATAGAAGAGGAAAAGACAGTACTAATGTCAGCAACTGTAAAAAGTTGTAAAGCACTATGAAAATCTATACAAACAGCCTGTATACACCTCAAACTCAAATAACATCCTTTGCCATAGATTAAAATGTTGCAGGCATTTCTCAGAATATGCTCTGACAAGAATGGATGGATTTAAGAGACATGAGAATATTTTCATACCACACTAAAGCATGAGCTTCAATCATCACTTTTAAGCAATAATTTGCTTTGAAATGTGATTAAAAAGTTACAGTATCTATTGCAATTAAAGTGACACTCCAAATTTTATTTCAACCATAGTATAAAGTCAAAAGCACTGGCTGTTATGTTTTAACTTATCAAGAATGTCAACCAATATTTTTTGCACCATACACTTATTCAGTTCCACTATATTGTACTAACAAAAAACACATTTTACAAAGTAAGTCAAGATAAAAAAAATTTTTGTGTTAATGCAAGTCAAAATAGTAAAATCTATCAAAAGTAAAGAAATACGTTACATATAAATAATATAATTTAATGAATAAAACATCATACAGTAAACCTTCACAAAGTTGGATATTTATAAGTCAGATATCGGATAACTGGGACGCTGTTAGTGTCTCAGATACTTACAAATAACTGGGAGGTATATCTATCTTATGTGGAGATTTTCCAAGTGCATTGTCACAAAGGCCTACAGCCTGAGAAGAGATGCAAGATGATTTTGTACAAATCTCGAATTACCATCTCTATACCATACATTTATACCCTATGTCGACTGACCATATACATAGTTATACCATAACAAATAAGTATAAAAAGCTCATTATTTGATTAAATTAACTTTATTGCCTGAAAAATGGTGATATAATTGACTGCATCACTGCCAAGCGAGCCACGGAGCCACATACGTGTACAGTATGCATCAGTCATGATGGTATTACTATAGAGACTCTACATAGTGTTCCATTATCCATTAAGAAACTTTATATTAATATATATATTATATATTTTTTTAATTGTCATGGTAATGTCTGTTTGCTGCTGTGTATGGGAACCAGAGATACGAGTTTGTAGTTTTGAGGGCGTGTGTGCATTTGGTCAGTCATACACATCAAATTTAAGCCCTCGGATCTTCGGATAACTCGACAAGGATCTCCCCCAATTTATCCGAGTTAGCAAGGGTTTACTGTACAGAATTATTAAATGCCAATACAGGTACAAGTAATATAAGATTTCATTGAATTCATCCAGCATTAGCTTAAAAAGACTACACAGGTGACAATAATTATGTTAACAAATAATATTATATGAAATATAAACTATTAATTCTATAATATTTTCTGTACTTCATCCAGTTGAAAATAAATACTTAGAGAAATATTCAGCAAAGCCCAATGCCCCTGAGAGAGTTTGGTGGTGGGAAAATATCTCCAGGTAATGATCTCCCTGCCCTCAGTAACAAGACAGGCAACACATGCATAATTTAACTACATTACATGTATTACCTTATACCTTATAAGACAGCATAACCCTTAGTTATGTTATATGAGGCTTGTATTACTAGAGAAAGTCAGTTTTCCACAAAGTTAAAGCAGACAGGAAAACATGAACAATATTGGGTAGAACTTCATCTAGTGTCAAATTCAGATGCTCAGAATGCAAGAGTCAGGTGTTAACCATTCTACCACAGGTTAAGGAGCTGAGGTACACTGATAAATACCTGAAAATATTACAATCTGATTACCTGTGATCAATCCTAGGTAGGGCACCGACCTAAATATATTTCACATATTGTTTGTCTGTTTTTATGCATAATATTCTTAGATACTTTAGTTGTTGATGTTCTCCGGGGGCAGAATGACCTCCTGCCATTGTCCCCCGGTACGCTCTGGTCGTAGTGAAAAAAGACATTAAAATAAAGGAGGGGCTGGCCCTATATGCCTGGGCTACCAATGCAAATCCAAGGAAGATGGGACCAGAGCTTACTGGACCAGGGAGTCTGGGGGCCTCCGACTGCCAGGGAGATTGGGGGGCTGTCAGCCCAAGTCCACGTTACCACAAGAGCTACAAGTGGGGCTGCACCTTCCATGAGACCAGTCCTGAAGGGACTATAAAGGGGAAGGAAGGTTAGACTGCTGCATGCAAAGGGATAATGCACCCCCGTGTGCTGGCGATCCACACAGCAGTGAAAAAAAAGATCCTCCGGTTGCAGTACACCTCATCCATGTGAGCAGATCTTATCAAAACCAATAAAAAGTGACCCGATCCTACAGCAATCTTTATTCTAGTTCTGTGGGGGATGGCTAGTATTCAGAAAATAAAGTCAGCCCCCCTGGGCAAGAGACTTTAGTACTAGACTTCATAGACTGTATATACAGTACTACAGTACTGCACTTTCTAACAAACTGAAAGAGAAACCATCACATAAATTGGAAAAAGATCTGGGGATCTGAAACAGACGCAGCAATAAAGTGTACAATATTCAAGTCGGTTCCATTATCTTTAACAGTTCCAAATGTTTGGGCATAATATAAATTCATTGTCTTCAAAATGTTCAAAGTGGTGGATGGCTTTGTCGAGCAATATACACCTCATAATTATAATGTTTGCATTGACAGTATGCATATACAGTATGGTGAAATTCTGCAACTCATGCTGCCAGCTGTGGCTTCAAGCTTATTCAATTATGATTTTGAAAGAGAGGAATGAAAACTTCCTGTCTGCCATTTACTCAATTACTGTGTGTGATATATATATATATATATACACTAATGTATATACAGTTTGACATTGCATGCAGCTGCATTATGTGTAACACAACATTATATACTAACTTTTCCCCTTCAATTCACACAATTAATATAGTTAAAAATTACTGTTGGCAAGGATGAAAAACACAGCTCTGTCTGTACACTGGCCTGCTTATGTTCTCATTACAACAATGGTGTATTGATTTTTAACTCATTTTTAATATAGGATTCCATGTTCATCTTAGAGCACATATTATTGGGACATCAGAATGGTCACACTAACTCAACCCTTAACTAAGTTATACCAATGCTAATACACAGCTCATAATATTACTTCAGGTTCAATTTCATTTTTAAGTGCTCTGACTCAGGACAAACCTTTATACTTGTAAGGAGATCCAGGTAATTATTGACACTTAGCTGGAGATCAAAGGACATGAGGGAATCCAAATTCAACAATTGTAATAGGTTCAATGAGGATATTATAGTACTTTACACGCTTCAGTAGCTGAAGCTTGTTTTTAAAGTATTTCACCTCCTGACATTCTTTGGCCATAACTTTATCCTGGGTAACAAGCCTAGTATCTATCCTCTCAGCAAACTCTGTCTGTTTCAATTTAAAATCTGTGATGAACATTAATAATTAAATCAAAGGATTGTGAAGCTTCTCAGATTTCTGTATAGCTGTGAACCTGACTAAGTATGGTATGTCTCACATTCCCATGCCACAACAATATGTACAAATAGTTATAGAGGTTAGAACCTTATACAATACTGTAATGATTATATAATGTTAACAGGTCAATTATATCAAGTATTAGTATCTGTACTGCAATTACATTTACTACCCCCTTGTTTCTGATGAGCACCAACAGCAGATGATAAAGTACAGTACTGTAACTACAAGTCAGGATTAATGTCATGCTCTTGAAAAAGGATATCCACAGTTTCTGAAAGTGGTAGATTATACTGTAAATATTTTTATAGTTAACTGTATTTTATATTACAGTACATATCAGTACTTAATTACTAATCAAACAGTACGTAGTCACCTGACAGAAAATGTACCTGAAAACATTTATGATAATTATATTTCAGTCATAACGTTAGAATCTCCATTCACTGGCCCTTATGAAGCCTTCTGAACAGATTTGTATAAACACAAACCTAATAATATTGCCCTTATGCCACTTTTGTTCTGACATGTTATGCATTATATTTCCTTTCCAAGACCTGAAGTACTTTAGAAAGAGCAGGAGTGATTGACAAGCCACTGCATCTGAAACTTTAAATACTGTAGTACATCAGACTGTTTATCCACAGTTTTGAAGCCTCAGTCCCTCACAAGGACACCCTATTATAAGACATAACATTTATGTCATATGCTGAAACTATTACTCAAGATATAACTCCCATTAAACCGAGGGGTAGCAACTCTTCCCAATTATGAACAACTATTATTATATCATTACATTCACTCCTAATTTTATATCAGTTTTCTTTAACACTATTGTGTGTATTAATGATTTTTTTTGAAAAATGAACTGGTGTATCTTGCAAAAAAGTAATATAATGTTTATTTTTTAGTTATTATGATGCATTAATTCTACAGTATTACTACTCCTCTTTCAAAGAGCATACCATGGCTAGTTGATAGGGGCTATGAATCAGAACATTTCAGAAGAAATATAGCATAAGTTTAATTTTATTCGGAAGGATGCTAAGTCATTCCTATTCTGAAGTATCCTTGGTCTAAAATTGGTAATATTTAAAATAAAATTTAAACAGAAGTGGCCTACGAGCCATTACTATCATATAGATAGTTGATATGCCATGAAGAATTGAGAAACCTCACAGAACAAGTTATAACAGCAATACTGATAACAGTATTGCAAGGCATAGAATACTTCCAACCTCAGGTCACCTGTTGCTCTTTGAATACTTGGTGGATTTAATAGCACATTTTGTTGTGGCATGGGAAGGTTAAACAAAACTTATACTAATTCATATACACAGCCATAAAAACACTGATTACAAGTTGCTTAGAATGTCAATGTCATATTATACAAGTACTCTGACTGCCTGTATTGGTTCTGAATTTTTTTTCCTAATGGTGTTTTACTTCCATGGTTTCTCCATGACTGTTGGCATCTGTCCAACCTACAAATATCACAACAAAATGCACTATCATTACCGGTATATGTCTTATGTAATGTGCATGCAACATGTGCTGAATGATACATGTACAGTATGAATTTATGAAGATACTGAAGAGGGTGTAAAGTTTTGTTTATGCTTGTACACAAAATATCCTCAAAATTAAGTACTGTACACATTAAACAAATAAAACCCATCAACACACTCTTACAAAACAGTCAAAGTTTGTTTTACTATTTATCACTAATGAGAAAATGACAGAATATGACCCTCTCAAGCACAAGCAAAATAGAGCTAACAATGAATGCAACTGAAGGTGTACGACAAGACAACTAACAGCCTCATCGTTGGGGAAGAGGAGGGAAGGTGTGGGAGGGAAGGAGGAGACGACTCGTTCATCATTACATATTCTTATAGAACCTCCGAACAAAGTCCTGAAGGTTGTATACAGTTCCAACACCTCGCTTAGAATCCATGCTGATGAATTCATCCAGGTTATGTGCACAGTCTGAAACAAAATTCCATCAAGATTTCCCACTCATAATGCAGCAGTATTGAGCATAATTATACAGTATGTATGGGCAACCGAAGTGGAATGTAAGTGAATATTTTGAATCATTGATAACAGTGTCCCATTACTGATTGTCAATTGAGAGAGGAGTTGCCTTGTTGCATTATTTCTTGAGACCATTTGAAACCCATCCAGATGTCTTTGGTAGCTAATATGATGGTTCACCTGGTATTTTAAACCTAGTTGAATCTTAAAATTATAGCAGTAAAGAGTTGTATCAGGTTAAATCATTCAAAACATAGTCCAGGGGCTGGAGGCCCAAAACATAATGAATGGAGGACAAGGTCAGGTGGAAGGATGAGAGTGGGAGGAAGAAAACATTTAAATAACAGAAGTACAGTACAGTCATACTCTTGTTAATGCATGATTTTGCTTCTGTAAGAAATATTGCACCAATTTGAGTCTTGAAAACCCCTCATTCATTACTGCAACATAGCCAAAAGTCCAATTTTCGACCCCGTGAGGTATAACATGTTTTGGTACACTCCATTCTTTTTACTTGTAAAATACAGTCACGTTATCATTGTTACATCCAGAAAAGTAATGTAACAATTTGAAACAGCAAAATCACAATTCTGCTCATTTTTTGTTTCAAAAATAGTTACAGTAAAAGCTATAAAATCAAAATTTCAAAAATCAGAAGAGCTCAGAATCCGAATATTGACCACTCGACAGACACCCCTCACTGAGCACTGATGCAACAATCCATTTCCAAACACCGTCCACAACTAATAAAACTACAGTCCATTCCCTCATACTTGAACACTCTCAAATTTATCCAAGTACCAAAATTTGAAAATCAGATTCAGTCCACAATTTTTTTTTTTTTCCAAAATCCAAAATAACCATCCATTCAATATACGGCAAGATAAGCTAAGTCAAAATCTGCAAGAAAATATTTTTCAGTCCCCAATACTGTCAAAGCACTGTTAAAGTTGAAAAAAAGATGAGATGACATCACCATTGATGTCACATACAACGTTCACATATTAAATCACCACTATAGTAAAGTTATACACACACACAATATTCCCACATCAACTCACCACTATTAAAACACTGACACACAACATTCACACATCAACACATCACAGCCGCCAACACACAAGCCATATGAGGAGGCCACACCTTGACAACATGAATCACTTTCAAGACGCTGTTAACCACCATTTATTGTTCCACTGTGGTTAGCTGTGACAGAGAAACACAACTGCTACAATTTTTAGTGTATTCTTATACAGTACTTCATCTCAAGAATCCATAAAATTCATAAATCCAAACATTAAAAAGTCCCGAGCATTTCAGGTTTTTGAGCTTTGACTGTACATTACAGGTACAGTTTATAAATTTTTTACTTAGGTTTAAAACAACATACAGTATACCATTTGGAACATGGATTTTCCTTTCCTAGTAAAAAATTATATTACCTAATATAGAGAATAAATACACTAAACATGAAGAAACTGGCCAATTCAGGTTGTCAATGGGTAGTGACTGACCTGGGGTTGAGATAGGTGGTGCTGGTGGTGGTGGGTGCATCCAGGTACCATCATCACGTCTCATGTGTCGTCTGTCACTGGCAAATTTTTGCAGGAACAGAGAGGCTGGTACCACCCTGAAGTATCTAAAAAAGGAAGCATAGTATACACCTCCAATCCCCTCTCTTACTTTACTGACATTCTTAAAACCATACTCTAGGTATCCAGTTCACGTCACCTCTCACACTCTCTTACAAGTGACCCTATGGATCCAGAATTATCCATGTGTTGAGTAAATTCATTTGGCATTAGCCAAAGTAAAATTCTTAAGAGTGGAGACACCATTTTGAGGTTATTTCAGTACAGTACCACTATGCATGCACAAGTTCAATAGAGAGACAGGGAATAAGGGAGAGAGAAATAGAAGACACTGAGTTCATAGATCATTTTCATTTTCCCTTACAATAACCAATATGACTTTATAGTATTACAGTTCAATTCACTAATGCAAAAACTAGTACCAAATGATATAGGTAATCTGGGTCAAAGATGGAACAAGAAAATTAACAAAAATCACAGAATATCAAGGACTAGTGTACACTGTACCATAAATTTGACCAAAAACTACAGGTGCTCTGATATGCAAGTTTATACGGTAAAATGTTAATGCTCTCCCTCTCGGTTATACAGTCTCCCAAAATGTATTTATACTCTTATGTTTGATAAGAGTTGAATAAACATTCAAGAAAACAACAAAAATGCATTGGTTTGGATACAGATGAAGCATAACATACAATACACAGAGTACACTAGAAAGTAAGGTTCTAATGAAAGGTGTACAAAATATTTTGGGTGAATTGTACATTCCCCCTCAAGGTAATGATGAAAGGACATACCTGTAGTGCTCAGGTCGCAGGATGTGGTCTGTACGCAATGTCTCGGTGACATACTTGTGGAAGTAGGTAGGGAAGGGAAGGTCCGAGTCTAAGTCAAACACCAGACAACGGTCGTCAGGCTCGTACATGAAGATGACATGGTAATCCTGCAGGGGAGGGATGAGGGTGTAGTCATGCACTTGGTATTGGGGTACAGTATATGTAGCCTCAGCAGGAAACATCACCCAGGGTATATGGTATATCATCAAATGGGGCACTTCAGGACACATGGGACAAATTATAATGTAATATTTTATTACAAGATTGCATATACACATTAATCTTCCTTACTAGGCTTTGCAACAGATACAAAACAAGCCAGTTCATGATGTATGGGTAGGGCCATGCAGAGCCTCTTTTCATGTACTGTTTCCAATTACAGCAGTGTACAAAATTATAAAAGTGTTTACATATTAAACATACAAGGACAGTAATGCCTTTTAATCTGATATCGACAAAACTATAACTACAGTATAAACTAACAATAACATGTATCAGAATTTGCCCCACTTGTCCTGAATGATGATCCTACAGTATATGATGGGACTGTATTGGAAAGATCCCAAAGAACATCAACTGATTCCCTCACTACAGTATGTGATACTGTGCTGCAACTTGTATACTTCAGTATTTGAACATTCAAAATAAATTAATTTAAAAGCTAGTAAAGTGAGTCGCTGTCAACTTGAATGGAAACTTATTCCAGGAATGAGATGCATTGTAACAATAAAAACTGAACTGCAGTAGAGCATTATACTATTATACAGACCAATTTTGCATGGCTTTACCTTAATATTACTTTGAAAGCTTTTACTACCTGCTAATATAATTTTGATAACTACTGTATTACTACTTGTTAATATATATTTAAATTCTAGATAGCCTGGCTATTACTAAATGGTAACATCTTTTGGATAGCAATTACTAAGTGTTATTGTATATTTAACTTAGTATAGTACTAGGGTATCTCTAATCACTACATAATGCAATACTGTCTAAACTTGTCCAGTGGTCAATTTTTGGCAAGTGAAAACAAGAGCGACAGCAAGACAGCCACGGTCACCATCACCACCGGGCCACAACACCACAACACACCACTGAGGGCCATATTCAAGAAGAGCGTCATTGTATCATCAGAGTTAAAAAGTTAGAAATCATTGGTGTTAGAGCAAATTACACAATTTTCAATATGTAACATAATATATAATGAAATAAGGTTCATATACTGTACAAAGGCGATAAAAGTACTCTTACTGAAAGGAAAATGATTGTGGAAATATACAAATGGTAATTTAAATTGTTTCAGTAGGATTTAGACCAAGTTTCAGATTCTATCACTAATGAGTGCAGTAATTATATTTAGCACTATTGCATCATCATGATGCATCAATCTTTTTGGGGTGCAATTGGATGTTTACTTGAAATAAAAGTAATCTAACTTTATGCCCTGTAAATTTGAGCAGAATTTCAAGTAACAGTTGTATTCAAGAATATCAGCAGAGGACAATGTACATAATGGTTGGACTGTAAGATTTTTGGTCACACTATGACACTGTTTTTTAACATGGCCCAAAAGTACCGCACCTGAGCCGGCATTCATAATGATCTTAGAATCCTGAATCACCTTCAGAGGGAGATTGAAATGAAGTGGGGGCATTACTGTAATTAAAATCTTAGGTTCACATAAACCAGATTCAAAAGGTAACTGAAATGAACTTGGAGAATTCATAGACAGCTTACATTTGTCTCATATAAATCAAGGAGAAGTACAGTACTAAACTGAACTTTTCTTATAAAGTTAATACTAAACTTTTTACTTGGAAGAGGAAAGTTATACATTTCATAGGTTTGCATGCAAATAGGTAGTAGACCAATACACCTTCCCCACATTCTGACATTCCAGATCAAAGATACTTGCCTGGTTTAAAAATTAACAACACTTGTATTGTAAAACAATCCTATTAATCATTTTAAAAAGTGAAATCAAATGCCAAATGAGTTTGCCCTCAATCTCAAAACCAAATATATATACTATTCCTGGCAAACATAATGTTCATTTACCTACAGTTAATTAAAAGGTAACTTAAGAAACAAAACACGCCTTTAAATATTTCATGAATACTACACTTGATTATCTATACACTGTTTACAATATGTTACTGTATTTCTTATACAGTTAAAATATAAATTATATGAAAAAAAAAAAAATGTACATTACAGTTACTGTATTGTACCACAGATTGTACAAAACAAAACAAAGATTTGATATTGAATTTATTCTCTCCCAAGCAATATTCAGTGGGTAAATTTTCAGATGTAGCCGTAATTACCCTTCATGTTTTGCGTGTGTGTTTATTTAAGGTTTGAACCATTCCTTGATGCTTTTCTTCAATATCATTTCCATGGAAGACTAAAAATACTGTACAATTCTATAACTGATTTTAATAGCATCTTGGATAGTCGATCAATAAACAGAATGTAACCCATCCTAGACTGACAGAAATGCATACAATGCATACTACTGTACTGTACTAAGCTAAATCATACAGGCCATAAAACTAATTGAGATTACTGTATGGGAGGGTATTATCCCTCTCCACTAGGGCTGTGTGGAGAGTCCAACCTGGAACACCTTCACCGGGACATCCTTCTGGACTTAACATAATATTCTATGGGACCAGGGCACTTTCAGACATAACCAAGTTGCTGATTTCCCACACAACCCCTTTAAAAATAAGAGGTAATATTTGCCATAATTGGGGTAGGTATTATCTCATAAAATAATACTGCATTATACTGTATCATTATAATAATTTCAGCCCCAGTTCACCAAGTTGTGAACCAAGTGTACCAGAAAATATGGCTAAACATCAAGTTCCCTAAGCCACCATCCTGGTCAGGAGACAGGAAAGAGAGAGAGACTCAAGGGAAGGACGGCTGGTTATTTACATTGGTTACACTATAATAAAGAGTGTACAGTACAATGATTCAAAACATAAAAAAACACACACAAAATTTGTACTCCATTGTGTGCTACATTAAAAACAAATTAATTGTTTCTTTAATACAGCATTTATGGAAATATTTTGCCTGTAAAAACTGTTTACTTCAAAATGACAGTCAAGAATTCTCAAGGCTCTCCAGTAAGACAGTAAACCTTGATATTCATAGTGATGTAAATAATATGTCATGGTCTCAGGAAGGATATTTCTCTGATTACAGTACACTAAAATGGATTTCAAAGTTTATCATCAGACAGGAGAAGAAACAAGACTTTTGATGTCTGTACATAATCAATAATAAAACTCCATGAATAAAGGAGAGATGAAGCTTAGTTATCTCAACCAATCACAGATCAAGGTACAAAAACTTTCATTCATGGATTTTTGTGACATTATCAAATTACACACAGGCAAGAGGAGTCAGATATTCTCCAAACGTTTCTAAGGAATAATAAAGGTAACTAGGCTATATGTTATAAACCAAGTTTTAAAAAACCTTTCAGCAAGAAAAATGAAACAGGGTAAAGGATCTCAAGTTGCCACACAATTGTGATTGTCTATACTGTACTTATAATCTATAGCAAAATATTGTACTGTATAATGCTCTTTCTCAAAAATATTTGTTCTAAAGATAAAGGAGAACCTTTGGGCATTTATGTGCATGCCTGCACATAACACCACTCATAAAAAAAGAAGGAAGATTAAAAATCAAATGCCATATTGTTTGAGATTCCTAGATACAAATACCAGTAGATTGGAAAGATCAGAGATAACAGTCAGAAGTAAACTGACTACAATATTACACTATTGCTATCTAATGTAAATATGCCCACTGACTACTTTTGCAGTACAGTTCAGTACAAGGAAATAACTGTCAACTTCACTGGGATAAGAACTTGATATTCTGAGATGGATGATGGTACAGTATTATCAATATACAGTATACTGTAGTGAGCTATGGCACATTTCTCTCACTGTCAATATCAGTCAAACCTTAACAATCTTATATTCCTTAGGAATAGTAGTTTTTTATATTTCTTTTAAATTAATATCAGTATGCAATCATATGTGAGTACTAAGTATGAATGTTAATACTGTGACAAGAAGGTGCAGTATCTCTCATTACTTAAGTTGTATAACTGACAATCTAGGTATCCTGAGCTTGAAGTAATTATTTAATATCATACATGAAGTTAGAACTATTACCTACACTAACAATGATTTTAGAATTAACAACAATAAAGCCCATGTCAAGCTAAACACTTTTTACATGTTTAACCAGCCATGGGTAATTGGGCATATGGATTAAGGTTGTGAAGCAAGTGAAAGTGCTCTGCCAAGTATTGTCCATCTCTATGAGTAGTGTCCTGACTAATGTTGTTATATATCTTTGTTTTATATATCCTCAGTAATGATAACAACATATAGCATAAACATTTTGTGGCTAAGTTAAGTTGCATATTATCTGCAGTTATTCATTCATGCAGTGCTTACTTGCGTGTGTATGTTAACAAAATTATATCATGCATAAATCCACCCTTATAAAATCCTTGCTAAGTTACTCAAACAGAACTAAATATATGCTTAGCTGGTGTACACAGCTCCAACACCAATGTTATATCCCTGATTATTAATCATAATACAGTATTAGTACTGAATAATGCTACTCACATACAGTAATAAACATCAGTAACAACCATAGTGTAATAATAAATACATGCTATATACAGAATAAAACAAGACTTCAGAATTCATTAATATTGAAAAGAAAAAGCATTATTGATACACAAAAAATTGTCTCTGCTAACTAGAATACAAAATATTCCCCAAATAAGCAAACAATTATCTTTCTTTTTTCTTTTCTTTTTGGCAGGAATGAGATTCAACTATAGTTTAGTACAATTATATGTTGTTCCATGTCATACATTACACTATGGTATGATGGAAATAAGGCAGTGAGTGCTGAGTAATGAAAAATGCCAAGTCAGTTACTCTGGTAAAAATTTTCTTCCAAAGAAGTCAGATATGCATGTCAAAATGCTTCACCATAAATCGTATCACTTGCATGTGCCAGTAACTTTACCAAGAAATAGTACACCATTTTACTAACTTTGATAATGAGTGATAATGATTATACTGTACTCTACTACATATACAATATAGTACAGTACAGTATAATGTTCAGCATAACTAAATTATGAATTTTATTATACAAACAGTATATTTCATATTTTGATTGACTGTAGTATGAAGCAATAAGGGAAAAGTCCCTTGTCCAGTCAGACATTGATAAGTTCCAGCAACAATTAGCACACATAGTAAACCACCTCCTTGGAAAGTCTCGTATTATCCTTAAGTTTCACTTTAAAATTAAACCCCCATGCATAATTATGGAAGTATACCCTCAATCCTGTATTCCCTCCACAATGAAGTCTCCACTTATTCCCCATCTATGCTACAATCATAAACACTTTCCATTTTACCATCTACCTTATTCCACTTCACTTCATGTACCCCATAACTTACATATCCCTAACTCCCATACCATTCCTCTTGTAGCAGTGAAGTAAATATTGTATCATGCACTGTCCAGTTAAACATGTTAACCATAATACCTGCTACCTTTTCCTAACATGACAAGTGATTAACTACAGGAACAGCAGTGAACAAAATGGTGAAGCAATACATTTTTTTGTCAACCTAATCTCTCCTATGAATCCTAGTTTAGTGTAAGTATGACATTATTAATTTTTGGTTACCAAGTTTCAGGTCAATTAAACTGAGATCTTGCTACCTGCTATAGGCCTATTCAAGATCAAGCATACTTTTTAATTTGGAGTATTTTTTGTAACACTTTTTTTTTAACTATGGTAGGTAGTTTCTCTTCATGATATATTCATTCAATATAAATTCACAACAGGACTATAAAATCAATTCAGTAATATTGTCTGAATAGCATAAGAAGCATTATCCATCATGTCATCAAAATACTAGTTCCATTCCAAGATCACATTGTGTGAATATGCAGCAAAAGAGCATAAATATACTGTATGGATATATTGGTCCATTTTCCAGTCATAATACAGTATTCAAGAAGAAATACTTTTGACAGAGCTGGGGACATAAATCTGGAGTGAGATACAGTGTACTGAACAGGTTTGTTTTCCTGGTACAGTACTCTTAGTCCAAAGTTGTACAAGTTAGATTACTTTGTTATCATCAAAGGTAGAGTGGCTGGGGTTGGATTGAGTTAGGAATATTCCTTTGTTATCATCAAAGGTAGAATGGCTGGGGTTGGATTGAGTTAGGAATATTCTTAATCAATCTGCATGTAATGTGACAGTTTCACTAAATTAAGTACGGGATATTATTTGGATAAAGCATTTTCAAATGTATTCACTCTGTAGGCAGTTGTCTTGATCTGATATATGGTCCCATGACTCAGCTCCATCAAGGTGTAACTTCTTAATTACAGAGGACAGATCACTCACTGGATTAATAATTATAAACTTATTAACATGCAATGTGTAGCACTGACATGCATTTTCTGTCATTCTTGAGACACTAAAGTTAGCTATGCTGTGGATAATCAGTGCAGATCATTATCACTTAAATAAAAACATAACAGGAAATTATAGATTGTAAATTTGTAACTAATGTTTTGTCTCAATGACTGTATTAATCATGAATTGCAAAAAAAGAAAGAAAAAAAATCAACTACACAGTGCATCATACTGAAGTATGTGTTCATTAATGTGTGAAGTTTTTTCTGGTTACTGAATGTAATACCAGAATGCTTTTACTATACAGTACAGTGATTAAACATATCAAATACGAAAAAATATATCTTAAAACAAAATAATAACGTAAATCCTACGTCAAAATTCCAATACACAACAAAACAGAATGGGGCAGTCGTTGTTGATGATGGGCTTTGGGTGAGAGATCGGCTACTAAGGGTGTGAGGATGCGATTATCAAATGCAGCTCATCTATGGGGATAGGCATGAATATTGGAGCACAAAATGCCTCACCAATATTTAAAGAATGAGTCATGTTCCTATTTTCAATGTACACATGTATTTGCCTCTATACAGTATATAAGGCCTCAATGCCTTCAAGCAATCGCCCACCAACAACGTAAATTCTTAGCACATCTGTCATAATTCTCCTATCTAACTTATCATATGTTTTCTCCAGGTCCATGAAGGCAGCATACAGCTTCCTACCCTTTCCACTAATTTCTCCACTGCTGATTTTATTGGTAAAATGGTAATAAATATGCAAATGCTAGAAACAGAACTTCATCAGAGTTCAAAGCCATTGCCTCCACATTAATAATCCCGGCTGTCACCACTATCCCATGACTTCATATGACTATTATTGATAATCAAGATTCTGTAGTATTGGCTAGAACTTCTGCTGTAAAATATACATAGCCTGAACCTTCGTACGTAAAGATTCTCATAGTAAGAGACTGTACTTTGTTGCAATTTAATAAAACTTTGAATATACATGTATGTCCAAAGAGCAAATTACAGGAAGAAACATGAGTTAACTCATATATTTATTCAGTGATAACAAAGCCCAGTCATTTACAGATCAAGTACTGTACTGTACTTGAAACTTGATGTCTTAGCCCTACCACGCATACTGTACGTAGTAACAAGATTCAAATTTAAATACTGTACTGTATATTGCAATATACAGCAAATATACAGTTATACAGAATATATATAATTAAGAATATACACTAACAGGGCTGGGATTTGACTCCACGACAGCCAAAATATTGTCAAAATTTCAATATTTGGTAAGGCACTGATATGCTCACAATGATCAGTCCTGTATGGTTTTCAATTCCAGTTTCAATATGTTTGTTTATTCATCTACAAACTCAATGTAAAGTAAAATAATAGGATTGTCAATGAACCTCTACCTTGCCAGAATCTGCAAGATATCTCTTGTGTTCTTTGGTCAGTATGAACACAATGTATGGGATGAAAAAAAATTTACAAGTGATTAGTATTACTGTATGTCAAAAAGGCTAAGTACACAAAATAATTTAAATCAAGAAACCGAACCTATGAAACGGTGGCCCAAGTATTAAACAAACACCATTCCATGCAGCAAGGAAAGGAAAAAAACTAGTACACATATATTAAGACAAGCACTCACAAACGAACACACACACAGCACTCGAGTGTACCTTCTCACTCGGAGCGACACAAGTGAAGATGTTAGAATAATCCTGGAACAATGCAGTAGAAAATAGGTTTATTCAGAGAAATCTAGAAGGAAAAAAAATTATGTAAAACTGTGGCAGGGATTGAACATTCATTTTTTAGTGTGATATAATACTTGGTAAAAACTTTCAGACTACTGTATGTAGGTGCTTAGGGATAATAAGAGAACCTTCAACATTAATGAGATATATAATGATACTAACTACTGTGCTCATACCCCCAACCCCTTCCTCTTGGGTGATGTTACCTTGCTTCAACAATCGGAAATACAGTATAGCAAATTTTACGGTACTGTGCCATAATTCATAAGAGTTCATACCCCTTCTCCAGTCATCTCCTCAATACCTCTCACAGCTGCTTTGGTCTGGTAACAATAGACAGTACAAATATCTGGTGTCGTTGCTAGGGCTCCTACCTATAGTACAGTGTGGTACTCTTACTATAAAACAGCTGCTAACAACAGTAACGTACAGTACCATCTCGAGGAAGTTCCCAGAAGGAACAAGATGTCAGAGCTATGAATAGATAGACATACTCTTCAAATGAAATTTTAAGTCAATACATAATCCAATTTATGGAACTCGACTAATGTTTCTAGTACAGTAATACACTGTACTGTACTATTGGAGTACACTGTAATTAAATACTGTAATATGCTTACTGTAAACCATAATACATCTATAAGATACTTTTATTCAAAACAGTACTATACCTAATATGGGATATGAAAAACTAATTTATGTAAAAGGAAATAAGTTTCAAAACTTACCAAACTTTATGAAAAGTCATAATGTAGTTTGTAAGAGAGCAATCTACACCAGAGGTGCAGTATGATTTTAAAGCAAAAGCATTAATAAACAGGGTCAGTAGTTGCATCACTCATTTACTGAATACAGTATTGTTTTTAACTACAGTACTGTATAGGAACACATTTATATGGTGAGTCACAGTTTCTTCCATCAAATAATAAGGGTAGATGACCAAATAAACAAACAGTGCTACAAGAATATATAAACACATTACCCCACTTGGGAATCAAATCCAAGGCCAACAGAAAGTGATATATGAACACTGTAACCTCAACCATGCAATTATTATTAGAGTGACACTCCCTGGTTTTCACTTGAACCTAAGAAACACTGTTGCAGACTCAGCTCATTTAGGGATGACTGTCCAGTATGACAGGTTGATTTGAATTATCTTCCAACCAAACTCTCATAACTAAACTGCAGTTTATAGTAAACTTATATAATTTTTTAATTATTAAGATTAAAAAATAGAAGTACTGTACTGTATTCTGCATTAAATGGGGAAATGTACCATAAGCTGCTTCCCTCAATGAATGAGGTGATGAAACATTTGAAAGCAGAGACTGCATTTCAATATCAACTGACCTGTTGTTAAATAAACAATAAGTCTGGGAGGACAATAAGCCACAATTCTTGTTGTTTAAGGGTCTTATAATTGTTTGTACATCAAGGCTGTTTTGTAGTGGGATCTTGTCCTCATATAAAAGGTTCAAATAGGCCATCCAGTGAGGAGTGAGTGGGTTCATGCATGTTATCAGCTTAATGTGGGGCACCTCAATTTATGCAACTACTGTACTTCCTTAAATGAAATACAGTACCGGTATGCTCCTTGTATCAAATGCAACTGAAGATGTTGGTTTCTATAAAATAAATACTGAACAAAATTTGCTCAAACCTACTTTCTGATTAGCTTTTTCCTGTAGTTCCAAGTAAGTTAAAAAAAATATGCACATACAAGTACTGTACACAACTCTAGGTTTGAGCCCTGGCGAGGTTACCAGATACAGTATTCATTTGTGCAGCAAAGGCATGTCTTGTGTACTGTAGGATAAGTGTACAAGAAACCTTACAAGTCAAGTTGTGGTATGAATGATTTTACCTAAAGGGAGCCTGGCCTTGAATATCAACTGCTACAGAGAAAAAAAAAATAATGACCAGGATTCATTTAGATAAAACAACTAATAGTGCAATCCAGAATAGCCTATACTGTTACCAGATGAAAGCAACCAAGAAGTACATGTAGTTGGTTAGGTTGGAGAAAATGTACATACCTTTATGAGTCAAAGTACAGTAATTACAGAAGGTGTGGGAAAGAATCCATGCAACCTCCCTACTCAAGCTACTGGATCAGTAATATGCTTCAATGCTTTAAACTGAAAGTAAAACTTGAAAAATTATAATTCTGTATAACTTTCACATCCCAAACCCTTACAATGTACATAGTTGAAGCAAAACTTAATCACAAGCAATTTTTATGCTCATCTTTCATATACAGTACTGTATACACTGTACAGTAGTTAACAGTATACTGTATGAATTCCTGTAAATGTGTATACTGTATTGTATATACTGTACCATTTACAGATATGAGAGAGATTTACCAATAATGTAAAAATACTGTACAGGATACTGTACATACTATTCTGAAGTCTATTAAATAGCTTTTCATTTACAGCAAAGAATTGCATATACTGTTGACTCATAGGCATAGGATATGATGCATAAATGAATGAGAAATATTTAAAAGATAGCTCACCCCAAGAAAGGAGTTGATCATAACTTTGCTCTCTACAGAGATCATTAAATCTATTTACATCAAATTTATTGATGTTTAATAAACCCACAGAAGTACCTCAATTATACAACATAACGATAAATGATACCAACACTACCAGTATCCAGTCATCTCAGGCAATCAAACATCAAAGTACAAAAGACAATTAATATAAATTCTTGAGTGACAGTATTTTTGGCCATGTGTGGCTGGCTCTTATGTAACATTTACAAGTAGGCTACTGTACAGTCATTTCTATTCATGCAGTATCATGTGTAAATTTCAAATCACATTACAGCATATGAAATTTAAATTTACATATAACTGATCTTATGGAAATTGTACATAATTCTGGCTCATGAAATGCTAAATAAAGGAGATTGGACGTGTTTATCATGTACACTCAATTGATAAATATCCTACTATAGACCTTTGTCAGGCAAGATGGCATCATCACTGGTACTGCTAAAGACCTAATTAAGTAGCATAGGGTCAATAGCCTAAAGTACTGTATCTCAGTCAATGGTAAAGCCCAATCTCTCTTGCAATTCACTTGACATACAAGCAAGCAGGAACTGAGCCTTAGTAAAAGTTATACTGTACAATATATGATTATGAAGTGTATAAAGTTCCAATATTACACAAATACTTTAATACCCATGAGAATATGAGCTAGACTTCTGTGGGCAATTACTGTTAGGTAAGAAAACATAATTGAAATTTGTATATAGATGTATAAATGCTTGAGAATACCAATTCCTGCTGGCATCAAAAACCTTCCATTAGACAAGCTTAAATAATTAAGCATGAACATACCTCAATTTGCATGTATGAAAATGGTGTTAAACCATTAAGCAGGAATATGTCAAATTCAAATACAGTATAATAAACTGGTCCAGGAACAGCATCATGTATTAAATACCAAGAAATGCGTAACTTATACTAAGCATACTACTATAATAAGAATTGGGATGAGTGAAAGGCACAGGTAGCTGACAAATATGTGAAATGAAACACCACAAGAGAAGCCTTTACATGGCAAATAGAGTAAGTAAAATATTCTTACTAAGTATTAACTGAATATAGGCTAGTCCTACATGTAGTGTTTATTTACATACAAGATTTAGGAAAGAAGCTCATATTTTGAATAACAGCCTCGAGAACTTCAAGGAATATAATATATACTGTACTCGGGGATCCTAACCTAGCCTCAGAGTAGGTGTTAGAGTGAAGAGATGTCAACCTACCCAAGTTATGAGCTTTTCCTCAGACTTGCCCGAACGTTGTCTCCAGAGTGGGACGCAGTGGGACTCATTACTGATGAAGACCACAAAGCATTTGACCAACTCCGCCGCATCATGCTTGGCTACATACTCACTCAGCCGCCACACATTCTCCTCACTGGAAATGGTGATTGTAGATTAACCTTCACACCTGCACTCACAAACCAACTACATGTACATGTACTGGACTGTACATACATAAACACTCATACAGAAATATTACTAATCAAAGTAATCCTTTGTCAGTTACACTTCAAAATAAAACTGCAAGGTAACTTACCAGTAAAACTGTGTATAGGTGCAATCCTCTAAGTTGGGAACTATGGTCTTGACAGTCTTAGGAACAGTACGTTTTGAAGGACTGTCATTAGCCGAAGGTGTTTGTGTCTGAGCTGCCATGACCACTCGAACTAGACTGTTTCAGGGCTCCACTTACCCCTGTGAGTGGCAGTTTCACTTGTTTCCTACTGTAGGGCCTATTTTAACTTTAGTATAATTTTCTTCACCATAAGAGCAGTTTTTCTCTTATTTTGGCTGTTCTCGATTACTTTGTTCCCTTGAGATACAAATGCTGACAAACTAAGAGTTAAAAGTTTTTAATTAACTCTTTAAAAAGTAGTGCTTTTTTATTTTGCAAGCGATTGTACTCTTTTGGTAGTGATGTCTTTTTGCTGTCTACTATTATAAACACCAAGGAATCTTAATCAGACAAGGAACAAATACTGCCACTCATATCTCAGTATGTAGTGGGTTTTCTTGACTCTCTATAACTAGGACACAAATCAAAATAAATAACTTGAGGTAATATCGACACTTAATGGGTTAATTCACTGCCTCCAAAATATATTCCGTGATTATCCCAAGCTTGACTGTGTTGGGTATGGATAAAGGAGAACTGGCATTGGGTGTTTTCTATAAAGCTGCTGAGGGCCAGACAGCTAGCTCTTCAGTTCTAGGGCCATGGTATTATCACTTGTTGGGTTGCCAGTGTTACTCTCCACCTCCTCACTCACTCTCTCCGGAACCACCTCTGCACAGGCACTATTGGGAAGATATACACAGTTAAAATTACTTCATATACACTCCAGCTATATACTGTATATTGAGCTTCATCATACATTAGTTAAAGCATTCATATTCAACGTACAGTATTTTGATTTGCCATACGTTGCACAATAACTCCAAACATTTCAGACATAGAATATAATGTTATTATATCCTGAATGGAGAAGTCTTTTCTTTCTTAAGTTTTCAGTTTGTTCTTCATTACTTTCCTAACTACAAGTCTGTATGTCATGCTTTCACAGTTTTTCCAATACCGGTAGATTCATAAGGGCCATTGATAAACACCTCAGATCTTTCATCTCTTGACAATGGGTTTCAATTTTCAATGTTCTCACACTTCCCAGAGATAGTACTGATACTGTTCCTAAGTTTCCCCACCTGTTCCATTCTTTCAGTTCCCAAGACTATCTCAGACCCATCAATGTATCAACATTATAATCCAGTATGTAGCACTTGTCTCTTTTTTTCTGTCCATCTCTGCACAGCAAAATGGTTGAACCAAGGGGGCTGGGCATGAAAATGGAAGTAGGATGGCTGGCGCCAGCCTCGAAGGTCAGAGAAGCTCATCAGAGAGGTTACACAGAAAGAGAACCCAAAGGACCAAGTGCTATTTATTTTTATAGCCAACAAAGCAGCCAATGATCTGCTACAGTAATTCATTATAAAACAGTGTGAGTTTAACGAGCCTGGTAGCCAATTTAACACTATGTATACTTGTCACGACAATCCCTTTGGTTGGCCTAATCCCCCCCCATTTCTATATCTATCTATAGCATCAATAATCCGTTCCCTCTGGAAACTCCCTCAATGGGGTGCCCACACCATAAAAGTCTCTACAGTAGTTTTTGCTCATCTAAAATTGCTAGGTTATAGCTACCACAAATCAACTATTTTAAGAAGTCACAGAAATCAAATTTCTCACTATTATCAAGTACCAAATTGACAATTAGGTTGCTCACTCCTAAGCCCATAATACTGTATTACAAATGAATTCCTTGGATAGACATTAGTTTCAGGTAGTATGCACATTTCCTAATTAAATTACGTGAAATAAGGTTAGCATGGAATAATTCTATGACACAGTAATAAATTTTGTATACTGTACATTCTTTGTGTGACCCTACCAAGTGATGTAAGCGAACAGTCTAACAGCAGACTACCGGGACCTAACCTGGGCAAACTACTGGGACCTAACCTGGGCAAACTACCGGTACCTAACCTGGGCAAACTACCGGGACCTAACCTGGGCAAACTACCGGGACCTAACCTGGGCAAACTATTGGGACGTAACCTGCGTAAACTACCGGGACCTAACTGTGGTAAAGTACCAGGACCTGACCGGGGGCAAAATACTGGGACCTAGCCGGATCAGGCAACACTGCTACAAAACAGCAATAGCCCCACCAAGGGGATGCATGCAAGTTCCTGGAACCGACTTCAGTCACCCGGGCAATTACCACAATAGCACAACTACAAATTATCCAAAATGGCATTGCTAATGTTAGTGTACTGTGGAAATTTCTTAATATTGTATGGAGTATGAATCAAAGTACCTATACCCTACTAACTCCTAACTCACTCAACCCAGTCAACAAATAACCTAACTTAGCCTATATTATTTAGGGAATAGTCAAGCGTTGGACAATAATCTGGTTTTGACTGAAGGTTTTCGGATTGCAATGTTTTATAGTGCTTTTTGAACGCATTTATTGTTCAAGACCGTCACAAATTAATGTTTTGGGAGATATCACCCCTCCCAGCCCCCCCACCCAAACTCCATAAGCACTTCATTTTCGCCATATTTGAAATAGATTCGTCGGAAAAACACTGCAGCGCATTAAATAGAATTAGTCTGACCTCACCTGACCTAACCTAACCGAATCAGGACCGCGGCATACTACAGTAATAACCAATATCAAATATGGGGGGCTAAATGTAAACATTTGGCGGCGATCTTGGAACCAGTGTTGCCATGTCTGCTTGCCGAAATTTCCCTCACTTCAACATCAGAATTAATTTGCGACGGTCTTGAATGATAAATGCATTAAAAAAACACTATAAAACATTGCAATCTGAACCCCTTCAGTCGAAACCAGATTATGGTCCAACGCTTGACTATTACCATTATTTACAGTGCCTTAATTAAACTTAACAGAATAAAAACTACAACACATACCCGGTACCATACCATCCAGCTAACGTTAAGCTATCCAAAATAATCCTATAATTTCATTGGTAATTCAACACAGACAGGAAGGAATGTGGGTAACTTTGGGGATGAAGAAGTGTGTGTGTGTGTGTGTGTGTGAATAGGTATAGTGATTGGTAAGTAAAAGTAGTGTCCAAGAACCATTATATCAGTAATGGTGTAAGTTACATGTTGTGTAGGTTAGGTAAAGTTATGGTAGACAGACAAACAGACAGACAATGCCTTTATTTCTTACACACACACACACACACATTAACTAGAGCACTACTGTACACACACACACACACAAACACACAACAACTAGAGCACTATTACGTTGGTAGTTGTAGGCTAGTGGTAGTGGTAGTTGTAGTTAGTATAGTGGCATAATACAACACTTATTAAAGACAACTACTAACTAAAACGGATGAGGTGAGGTAGTTAGTGGCTGGTGGTAGGTAGTGGTAGTGGTGGTTGAGGTAGTTATAGTGGCTAGTGCCTGGTAGTAGTAGTAGTAGTGGGAGACGAGACACTAACCTACTACATTATTTACAAGGGACAATCATTAATACACTGACTGGCACCAACCTTCCACAAGGCACTAGTCACTACTTTTAAAGGTGGCAGTGGTGGTGGTGGCAGGCAGTAGTGATGGTGGTAGTGGTAGTGGTAGTAGTAGTAGTGGCAGGCGAGGCACTATATAGTTTACAAGGTATAGTGGTGGTATAGTAGTAGTGGCAGGCGAGGCACTACCCTTACTTAATTCACACAACACATATATAAGCTATCACTACTACGGAGGTTTTTGGTTTTAAAATTATTTGTTAGGAAGTTTTAATTACTTAGGAGGGTTTACAAAGCATGACATTATAATGTTCTCAGACACTACTGGTGTAATTTCTATGGATAAGCAACAAAATAATTCACACTGGTATCTTTATAAACATTAATTTAGGAATGTTCTTGTTCTACAGAAATAACATTAAAGAGGACACTTCAATGGCTACACACACAACATACACAACAACTACTACACAGTTCTACACAAGTGTCACTGTTCTACGGTCATGAGCCAGAGTACATCCTCATAACATCCGCCTACTCGCTCTGGCAGTTTGTTATTGACTGCCAGTGCCACTGCCAGTGCCACTGTTACTCACTACCTCTAGGCATAGTTGCCATATTCATCACACCAAAATATGCTAACTTTAGCAAGAAAAGTTTTAGCTCCCATAACTATTGCTTTTATAACCTCAATTCTGACCGGGCTGAGTTCAGCAACGGATGCTGACTCTGAGTTTAATATCTGCAGGGGATGATAATGAATCTATTGCCAAATGACGGAGTTTTTGGCTGGAAGGGTAGAATTCTCTTTTAGGTTCCTCTTTCGCAAGGAGATATTTTTTTTTTAATCAACTGCACTTAATGGATTGCTGGGAATGCAGTACTTGTGTAATACTTTAAATAATATATTACCCAACAACAGTACATCAAACAAGCAAAAGCAGTACGTGTGTCCTAGCTGACATCCATTAGGCTGTAGCCCTGTGTCAGCAGTAGTAGAAATGGTGGGTACCTTTGTAATATTAAATGTTATCCTCAATTGGATTCTATTCTAAGAGTATTGTATTTTGTTTGCTTGTTTATAGTGATATAACTTAATATAGAGAGGTCAACCAGAAGCATGCCAGATAATGTATGAACAAAGAAAAGTCCTGTCAGCTGGGACAATATTTCAGGTTCGAGAAGTGGGTCAGTCAACTTTACAACTGCTGTCTTTTTTTTTCTATTTGGCTGTGAAGGAGCAGTAATCACCAAAAATCGAGTAGCCTTACGACGTTGTGGTAAATTTTACATATATATATATATATATATATAGGCCTACTTAATGTTATGAAGTAATAACAACCTTTTGACATTTCTAGCTCTGCTATGAAATGAAAACAGTTCGACATATAGTTATGTAAGATGCAAGTATGAATCAGCAGTAGACCTATATATACTAGAGTGCTTTGGAATTGAAATTTGTAATGTATATATCACCCGTCTAGTTAAAGAACTGCTAGGACAGTGATGACTCTAGCCTACCCATGGAGATATAATATTATACTGTAGTACCTCCATTTGCATGGAATGAATTAAGTGTAAAGAGTCCTTTTGGATGTGAGGAGAAAATACTACCAACGTGTCAGCAGGATATGCTTTCATTAACTCTCAACTGCAATTAGAGTTAAAATTCATATGCATTCAGTGGGCTACATTTAAAGACCAGCAGCAGCCTGCCTGTTGACAACACTGGGTTAATACAGCAAAAATATGCTACTTCTGGTAGATTTTCTACTAAGTTGGCAGTGCTGACAAAACACAATTTGGTAACGGGTTCCAACACTCGCTGGTTCTTTAATTTCTTAACAAAATTCTAATGAGCATTTAGGCTTTTTCTTTTATATAAACTGAGTAATCAGGAAACATTTTATCTTAAATATCACAGCTGTAATACCGGTATATATAAACCAATATATGCAATGGAAATAATTTCTAGATTGCGCACTTATTGGTAGCACCAATGCGCCATAGAGGCAATCGATACAGACGAGAAATGTGCTTCCTCTCAACATCATATCCTCACTTATCCATTGATATTCGTTCTTTTTCACCATATTTAATTTTTGTGCCTTTGGCTAACTACTTACCACGTTCAGAATTCCATGGATGTAGTTATGGATATTGTTACATCCAAATGAAATATATTATAATATGAAATGTAGTGTTTGTCCAAGAAAGTTGGAGACTGAAAATGTTCTTTAAATATTTTACTTCCTTAAGGGTGTGGGTGAGGTGTGTTGGTGAGCGGGGGTGGACTGGGGTCGCCTTGGCAGCAGGTTGGCTAGTGTAGGTCGCGTCTGGGGTTTGTTTTGTCGCTCGGTTTGTAACTTAAAGCTAGAATATAATAGTTTCAACCATTTACCTCCTCATTATGAACATTTCGAAGGATTTGGAAGGTACTACTTAATTATCTCAAAACGTGCGACAACACACAATTAGTTATGACCGCGTGTTAATGTGGTATTTACATATATTATGCATCTGTCAGTTTGTTATCTAATCACTTCTTTTTTCCAGGTATACAGTTATGCCTTCACTATTTTCAGGGTTTCTGTGTATATTTTAGAAACCAGTGCTAAATGAAAGCCCCAATTTAAGTTAGTTTTCATTGGACTTAACGCTGACATACATTTACGATTGCTGTATGATTCACCTTGGCAAGAAGTGGAGTGAGTGATGAGTTTTCTCTACACCTATATAACATAGTCAGTGGAAACATTCTCAAGTTAATCTGTCTATATGTTCTGATAACAAATATGCCTTAAAATATAAAGATACACACACACACACACACACACACAGACACACACATATGTATACTTGAATATAGAAGGCACACCAGGCAGTTCGTAACCTCAAATGAATTTCTGTATGTTTGTATGTGTATATTATCACTGCATACAGCTACGAGTTTCCAGAAGGTAAGACGAAAGAAACAAACTTTGTATTCATAAGTACCTTGAAAAGCACTACATGTTTCTAAATAGACAATCACAGGTTTTAAACACGTCTTTCATTTTCCCACTGCAGGACATTTATTTGACCGTGACTGTACAATACACTACATCACTTGTCACACAACCAAAAACATTGTACAAGTGTGTTCATGTACAGTTCACGCTAAATGTCCTGCTGAAACATATTCTAGTCCATATCATCCACTCTGGACTTTTGTAATAATATTAAGTTATTAGTAAATCTGGATTCCCCCAAAACATTTCCAAACGACAAAACAGGAAGGAAACACACCATTGTATATTAGATAACAGGAAGGAAACACATTCACCATTATATTTATTCTCATCTGTATGGTCCGAGCTGTTTCCTGACATACATACATACATACATTGGAGGACTCATGGTGGCCAAGGTGCACCATGAACACTGTTAATGGGGTGTGGGAGTAGGGGACAGGCTTGGGGGGTTAGGGGGGGTTGCTGGAGTAGGGAGACAGGCTTGGGGGGTTAGGGTGTGTGTGTGAGGGAATAGAGGGACATACTTTTTTCTACCCCCCACCCCAAGCCTGTCCCCCCACTCCCACAACCCCAACCCTCCCCAACCCCAAACCTGACCCCTTACTCCCGCAACCCCAACCCTCCCCAACCCCAAACCTGACCCCCAATTCCCACCCACCCTTAATATTATGACCCCATTAAATGAGTTAAACTGTTCCATGTGACTCTAAAACTCTTCCCCATCATGCACATCTTTCCTGGAATCAAATATAGTAGTTAAAAATGAGTTATCTGTGTGTCTATCAGTATGTTGTATCTATCTATCTCTCTATTATCATTAATCCTAAATAGGGTATATTATATAGCCTATATAATAAATTGCCAGCCTTACCCATTAATTAATAGTTCATAGGGTTGGACGATATGGTATGGTATGGTGGGGTATGGTAGGGTATGGTAGGGTGGGGTATGGTATGGTATGGTATGGTATGGTATGGTATGGTAGGGTAGCACTAATATTGAGAGGGGAAAATATTGTTCATTTTTATATTTGGGCAAGGAATATAACTTTGTAGAAACGAGATGATTTGTATATTAGAGATATATTATTATAATTATCTCTGGAAGTATAAGGAAACTCGATTAATTGTGATTTAACGATATAATAATCATCTCTGTAATTATGAGGAAACAAGATGGTTTATATTTTGGCAAAGGATATAATTATATTCACTTTAATTATAAGAAAACACGATTAATTGTATTTTAGGGATATAATAATCATCTCTAGAATTATTTAAGTGGTCGTGTATGAGAATTGGAGGCTTCTGATCACTCCTGTCTATGCCACAAAACACACACGTACACTCCTTCCATAAAATAGGCCTATAGGTGATGTTTGCTGACAATATTTGAAGGACTTTTCTGAACCCTCCAATTTTCTGACTACATCACAGGACCCCTTGATTCACAGACCAAAAAAATTACAATAAATAGGAGTTAGAATAAGTTAACCATCAGTGTAATTCTTAGTAATGTTATGTACAGTGTAATTCTAAGTACTATGTTATGTACAATCTAATTCTAAGTAATGTTATGTACAGTTACCGACACATCAAACAACGTTGGTCCACATTCAAGAACATTGCTGCATGGTGTATACGATGGTGTAGTACGATAGTGAGATACGATGACCTTATTGACATATTACACAGCTATTGTTGGTGTAATGAGAAAGGGACAGGTGTATAGGACAGGTGTGTAGGACAGGTGTGTAAAGGACAGGTGTGTGTAGGACAGGTGTGTAGGACAGGTGTGTAAAGGACAGGTGTATACAGGACAGGTGTATACAGGACAGGTGTGTAGGACAGGTGTGTAGTGAAACAAGAAGGGTATAAGGTTCAAGTGGTTATATCTCTCTTTAATATATTCACTTCTCAGTACTCGACGAAAACACAAGCATTGCCACCCTTCTATCCTACCTACCTACCTACCTACCTACCTACCTACATATGTATTGCCACCCCTCTATCCTACCTACCTACCTACCTACCTACCTACATATGTATTGCCACCCCTCTATCCTACCTACCTACCTACCTACATAAGTATTACCATGTGAACTCCTCTATCATACCTCCACCTAACTACCTAACTCCTACCTACCTACCTACCTACCTACGTGCCTACCTCATCCCTACCTACCTGCCTCCATCATCCCTACTTACCTACCTACCTACATATACCTTGTGTTCTGTGTACGTTCTCTCCTTTCTCTGTATACCTATCCAGTACACATTGTTACGAAATCTACGAAGAGATCTCGACACACACTTTATTTTAATTGAAGAAAACCTGTCTGTTCTTCAAAGTGTTGCATACCAATAGATGGCATCCTGTTGTTGGTTTTGCTGCCTCGTGACCCTCGTGTTTTCTGAGGATCTGCTGTTGGTTTGACTGATCTACATTGGAAAGTAGTAAAGCTTCCTACAATTCGAAGGGTGACATGTAGTTGACTTGATGGGTGCTATTTTAAGTCTGTTTGTGGTGAACCAGGCATTAACGTGTGTTGAGGTATGTAGGGTTGGGTTGGAGGATGTGAGTGGCTGTGTCTGCATTTCTGTGTGTACATGTGAGTGTTATGTCGTCTGCATAGGAGGCTACGTGTATTTGTTGTGCCTGGGGTGTAGGTAGGTCATACATGTATAAATTGAAACGGTTGGTTGATAGAACAGAACCTTGGGGGACAGTGTTGGTGAAACTTTTATTGTTAAATGACTGACCAGCAAATATAACAAGGGCTGCTCTTCCTCCCAAGAAGCTGGCTAGACATCTTTTTGTATTGTTATGCTTGTTTGTGTAGAATATTTAGTTGGTGAGGTTGTGGCTGGGGATGGCATCGAATGTTTTGCTGATGTCGAGAGTAACGAGGAGAGTTCTGTGTGAGGGGGTCTATCTGAGTTGATGCCATCGTAATATATTCTTTATGATTGTGAGGTCAGTAGGGAGAATGTTTGTTGAGTATAGTAGTCTGTATGTATCACAATAATCATCTATGTATACAATCATTATTTGGTCCTTATCTATGTATACAATCATTATCTGGACCTGCATACTACTCATCTATACACTATAAATCGATTCCTGCTATAGTACATATGCTTATTTGTGTGTTCTACATGATAAATATCGGGTTAGTGAACGATAGTATAAAGGGGACATATTGATATAATCTTTATTGGTTGATAGGCTATTGTTATTATTACTATTACTATTACTATTACTATTACTATTATTATTATTATTATTATTATTATTATTATTATTATTATTATTATTATTATTATTATTATTATTATTATTATTATTATTATTATTATTATTATTATTATTATTATTATTATTATTTAAAACAGTATTATTTAGAACCCCAGCTGGCCTGATATTCACACATTTTATTCTCGGGTTTGTCATTATCGTTATGATAAATTAATACCTGAATGGAACCAGGCTTGTATTTTTATAATTACTCCATCAAATTACCTTGTACTGTATAACGCTGCTGTCATTTGTATTGATAAGTGACAGTTGTAATATAATATAACACGTAGCAATAATTGTAATATAACTTAATTAAGGGGAGATTTTTTTGTTGGTAAATTAGAATGCTACTGATTCCTCCTAACTCTACCAGAAAACATTACTCATTGGTACTTACTCATGGGTACTGTTTCTTGGTATAGTTTGGAGGATTCACAGACCTTCCCATTCACCACCAACACCACCACCACCACAACCAACAACAACAACAACAACAACAACTACGACGATGACGAAATCAATAATATCAATAATGATAACATCAATAATAATGATGATATCAATAACAATAATAATATCAATAATAATGATAATATCAATAATAGTAATAATATCAATGCAAATAATAGTATCAATAATAATGATAATATCAATAATATCAATAAATATTAATGATGATAGTGACAATGATAATGATAATAAAAATAATAATAATACACAGATGAAATTAGACTTTCCTGGTGAGAAATGGATACAGTTAACTAAAGAAATTTGTTTACATTTTGTATCACTTTACAATAATTATTCACTTATATTATAACATTGTAACGACGTGAGGTTATATACTTACACTAAGATATATGTTGTTTGGTGATGGTGGTAGTGGTAGTGTTGGTGATAGTGGTGGTGGTGGTGATGGTAGTGGTGGTAGTGTTGGTGTTGGTGGTGGTGGTGGTGGTGATGGTAGTGGTAATGGTGGTTGTGGTGGTTATGGTAGTATTGGAGATAATAGTAATGGTGGTTGAGGTGGTGGTGGTAGTATTGGTGATAGTGGTAGTGGTAGTACTAGTGATGGTGGTGATAGTAGTAGTAGTGGTGATAGTGGTAAGTAGAGTGAGGGAATTACAATGAGGGGAGAAAGGATTATAAAAGAGGGGAGAGTAAATAAGGAAAGAAGGAGAGGGGAAAGAAAGAGGAAGGAGAGGAAATGGAAGAGAAAGAGGAAGTTTAAGAGGAATAAATAGGAGAAGAATGAAGGAATAAGGAAGGGGAGAGAAAGGATAAAATGATGAAAGAATGTGTAATGAAAAAGAGAAGGATTTAAATGACAATGAGAGAGAGAGAGAGAGAGAGAGAGAGAGAGAGAGAGAGAGAGAGAGATAGAAAGAGAGAGAGATGGTGATGAAAGTACTGTTTGTGTTGGTGGTAGTGGTAGTAGTGTTATAGTAGTAGTGGTAGTAGTGGTAGTGGTAGTTATGGTAGTAGTGGTAGTTATGGTAGTGATAGTGGTGGTTATGGTAGTAGTGGTGGGTTGGTAGTGGTAGTTATGGTAGTGATAGTAATGGTACTGATAGTGGTGGTAGTGGTAGGTATGGTAGTAGTAGTAGTAATGGTGGTAGTGGTAGTAATAGTAGTTATAGTAATGGTATAATTTTAAGGTTGCATCTGGTGTTCTGCTTTAGTGAAGGGGAACAAACTAATATTTATGCATTACAAATTACAATTATAATTACGTACATACAAACACACACACACACACACACACACACACACACACACACACACACACACACACACACACACACACATACACACACATACACACACAGGCATGCATATAAACACACACACACACACAGGCAAGCATATGAACACACACACACACACACAAAACGGTACCTACTGCATATTTTAATAGTTGAGTTTTAACCCCCAAAATATAAGAGTGTATGACATTGTATACAGACGCTGCCTACAATATTTATTACCCACATGATCAAACAGTTTACTACAGATAATATTATAGACACAACACAAACACAACATAGCCAAAGTGAGGTTACAGGGCAGTATAGTTATTTATATATTCCTCCATACATACGAAGAGAAACAATAAGGAGAACAAGAATATGAAACAGAGGAGCAGGAGGTGGAGGAAGATGAAAGTGGAGGAAGAAATATAGTTAATAATAAATGGGTGTGCATGTGAAGAAAGAGTGTGTGTGTGTGTGTGTGTGTGTGTGTGTGTGTGTGTGTGAAGTGTGTGAGGGGGTGCACCATGATTCTATATAGTATGTGTGAGGAACTAGTGTGAAATATGCATGTATGTGTGTATGTATGTTTGCATGTATGTATTATTATTATTATTATTATTATTATTATTATTATTATTAGTAGTAGTAGTAGTAGTAGTAGTAGTAGTAGTAGTAGTTGTTGTTGTAATAGTACTAGTAGTTGTAGTTGTTGTTGTTGTTGTTGTAATAGTAGTAGTAGTTGTAGTTGTAGTTGTAGTTGTAGTAGTAATAGTAATATTAATAGTAGTAGTATGTGTAGAGTTTTCATGGTCCATACATGATTGTAGAATTTACGACCATATTCAAGAACATTCGTGGTGTGTGCATACGAAAGGCTTGGTACTGCTACAATGACTCCAGACACAAACACCAGCAGGGCCATCGTATCACTACCACACTATCGTCAACACCAGGACAGTTCTTGCATACGAACCACAAGGCTGTCAAATGTTCCCTAGAATTATATATGTGTAAAAAAGTAAACAATATATGTAAAATAAGAGACACGAGTTTAGAATATAACTGTACAATGAAAGAAATTGGGGAGAGGAGAGGCAACATACAGATTAATTGGAAGGAAAGGAGGTGGAGGAGGAGGAGGAGGAGGAGGAGGAGGAGGAGGAGGAGGAGGAGGAGGAGGAGGAGGAGGAGGAGGAGGAGGAGGAGGAGGAGGAGGAGGAGGAGGAGGAGGAGGAGGAGAAGGAGAAGGAGGAGGAGGAGGAAGAGGAGGAGGAGGAGGAGGAAAGGAGATGGTGCATGTGGGGAAGGAAGACAGTGGTGATTATAAAGGGATAATTTTCTGGCAGAGAGAGAGAGAGAGAGAGAGAGAGAGAGAGAGAGTAGGGATGAACCTTCAGCTTTATACCCTGGTGTGTGGTGTGAGAACTAGCACCCTGGTAACACACACACACAACACAAACACAAAGGGTCATACTTGGGTTGGGTACAAGTGATTAAATATTTGTAGAGGTGGTGGTGATGAAGAGGGTGGTAGTGGTGGTAGTAGTGGTAGTGGTAGTGGTGGTGGTAGTAGTAGTGGTAGTGGTAGTGGTGGTGGGGAGTGGGAGAATGAGACAGTGATGGTTGATTTAGAAGGATAGTGAGTGGGTAATGAAGAGGTAAGAAGTGTTAGAAAGAGAGGAAGGGTTGTCAAGGGAAGGAGGACGGAGGAAGGAGGAAGGGATTGCATGGGGGGAGGTGACTGAGAAGGAGAAGGGGTGGGAGGTAAAAACGATAGATGTAGGAGAGAAAGGAAAAAATGGTGAGGGAATGAGAGGAGAAGGAAAGTAGGTGGGAGATTAAAACGATAGATGTTAGAGAGAAGGAAGAATTGGTAAGGGAGTGAGAGGAGAAGGAAAGTAGGTCGGGAGATTAAAAACGATAGATGTGAGAGAAAGAGAGGAAGGTTTGGTGAGGGATTGAGAGGAGAAGGAAAGTAGGTGGGGAGATTAAAAACGATAGATGTTAGAGAGAAAGGAAGATTGGTAAGGGAGTGAGAGGAGAAGGAAGTAGGTGGGAGAGTAAAAAATATAGATGTGGGAAAAAGAAAGTAAGGTTTGGTGAGGGAGAGAAGGAGGAAGAATGTATGTACTATAATTTATATGGATTATGAGTGGTGATTGTGGAGAGCTGGGGAAAGGAAATTAAAATGAATTCCACCGGAACTAGGTGATAGAAAAATGATAATATTATGTAGGTCATGTAACTCTTACTTGGGTTACTGGCTGGAAAATACTACCCATCTTTCTCACTTCCTGTTCCTTTCTTCAGCTATCTCTCCTGTCCTTTTTTTTTTTTTTTTTTTGGTGCTTGCTTGCTTGCTTGCTTGCTCACTTTCCCTCCCCTTTGTTTCCTTTATAACTACACGGTCTTTCTGGCCCAGGACACGCTTCGTTTATTTACCTTTTTCACTCACTTTAGCTCTCCTAACTTAATGTGGAGGGGGGTTGAGGGAGGGTGGAGGGGAGGGGGGTGTTGGTATAGTGGTGGACGAAGGGGAAAAGGAAAAGAGGGAGGAAGCAAAAACAAGATTAACAAAATGAAGGAACATCACAAAATGAAGTAAGAGAGAGAGAGAAGAGAGAGAGAGAGAGAGAGAGAGAGAGAGAGAGAGAGAGAGAGAGAGAGGAGAGAGAGAGAGAGAGAGAGAAGAGAGAGGAGAGAGAGAGATAGAGAGAGAGAGAGAGAGAAAGAGAGAGAGAGGAGAGAGAGAGAGAGAGAGAGAGAGAGAGAGAGAGAGAGAGAGAGAGAGAGAGTGTGTGTGTGGTGTGGTGTGTGAGTGTGTGTGTATGTGTTTGTGGTTGTGGTGGGTTGAGGGTAGGGGCGTGGATGTAGGTTTGTACTGGTAGGTGTGGGTGTAGCTGGCAGAAGAGAGGTAGACATGATTGAACAAGGGGGGTAATGGAGGGGAGAGTAGGAGAGTAAGGGAGAGTAGGGGAGAGGAAGACAATGCTGGATAAGGGAGAGTAGAGAGAGTAAGGGAGAGGAAGACAATGCTGGATAAGGGAGAGTAGGGAGGGTAAGGAAGGGCAGGGCATGGCTGAAGAGAATAGGGCAGGGAAATATAATGTTGGATGGCAGAGAATAGAAAGGATAGAGATAGGTAGGACAGAGTAGGGATAGTTAGGACAGGGTAGGGTAAGACAGGACAGAGTAGGGATAGTTAGGACAGGGTAGGGATAGTTAGGACAGAGTAGAGATAAGTAGGAACAGAGTAGAGATAGTTAGGACAGGGTAGGAATAGGTAGGACAAGTAAAGTAGAGTAATAATACAGAGTAAGAAAGGGCAATATTTGAGGAAGGACAGGAAGGTCAGGGCAGGACTGGGCAATTTGAAGACAGAGTAGAAGGCAGGGCAGTGTTGGACGTGTGTAATTAGTGTATATCAGAGCAGCAGGACCAGAGAGGGAAGGACAGGTCACTGCCATTGTGGGGGTAAGACGGGACAAATATAGACAGGACAGGAAAAGGAAGGACAGGATAGGATAGGACACGACAGGACCAAGATAATATTAGGACACGAACAGGACAATACAAGACACTGAAAAGACAATACAAGACACGACAAGACAGGACAATAGAAAAACAAGACAACATTAGGACACTGAAAAAATAATACAGACAGGACAAAACAGAACAGGACAAAACAGGACAAAATAGGACAGGACAAAACAGGACAGGACAAAACAGGAACAGGACAAGATAGGGCAGGACAGAGGGAAGGACGCAACAACCTTAGTATTGAGCGTGGTGGTGGTGA
>JAWZYT010004379.1:0-72500 GCA_034508575.1 Petrolisthes manimaculis
CCATAGGGGGAATATTGCCTGAAGTAATGTGGGCAATACCATATGGGTTTTGGCGCCCCTTCGGCCCCAGCCACTAGCTTTCAATTCTTCAACTGTCTCTTTTCTTTTTATTTTCTTATTGCTTGCTGTCACACCTCTCTATTACCTTTTTCTGGTGCTGTAGGACCTCCATGTTGACAAGCCTAATATCCGTCAACCAAAAAATCTTTGATCTGTAGAGTGTCCATTTAGGAGAGCTACTGTACACTCACAATCCAATATATGTATCCAGGCTTGATTCGACTAGCCTAAATGATCGAGAATTAAGCGAGTTCAAACAAATATAAAACAGGATAAGCGTTGGAATTGGTTCATTAGTACGTCAAATGTTTCGAAACTTCAACACGACCTGGATACAAATTTTGGATTGCGAGTGTACAGTTGCCCAAGAAAAGACTGTAATCAAATTTGCCGGTGTGTGTCAATATCTGGCAGCTGCTCTAAAGTAAACACTCATATTTTATCAATGGAATACTCAGAACTGTACATACAGTATAACACTCGTTGAACAACTCTGACACCCGTAGCTTTAAAACATTTGAGGGCCCTTACTGAAGCTCTATGAACCCTCCAAATAATCCAGGCCACAAAACGCTTCAGTGTTTCGAATAGGGAATCTGTTGCCTGGATAAGTTTGGAGAATTCAGAGAGCTCCAGTAAGGGCCCTCAAATGTTTTAAAACTACGAGTGTCAGTCTCATCCCATTATTTTCAGTCCAGAGACAACTCAAGGGAATGTTACTTACTACTCTCATCAGTCTGTTCTCTATACAACTGGTTAACTCTGCGACACTCTGTACCTAAATGTATTATTCCTCTCCCAGTTCAACGACTCACAAGTGGAAAAATCGGGCTAGCAGGTTTCTTGTTTTTAATGCCCACCTACCTCAAGAATTTAAATGAGAGAGAGAGAGAGAGAGAGAGAGAGAGAGAGAGAGAGAGAGAGAGAGAGAGAGAGAGAGAGAGAGAGAGACCCCTTTCCTCCACCCCTATGACCTTCACACAAAACGCTTGTCGCATTAAGGTTCACTCTCTCCCCCTTCCCCCTTCCTGTACTCGACTCTGCCTCCCTCCCTACTTTCCTCTTTCCTTCCTGTCGTCCTTCCTTTCCTCTTTCCTGTCATCTCTCCCTTCCTTCTCCCTTCTCTCCCTTCTTACAACATGCCTTCGTAGTGGAGGTATTAGGCCCGTAGTTTTAAAACATTTGAGGGCCCTTACTGGAGCTCTATGAACCCTCCAAATAATCCAGGTCACAAAACACTTCATTGTTTCGAATAAGGAATCTGTTGCCTGGAGTAGTTTGGAGGGTTCATAGAGCTCCAGTAAGGGCCCTCAAATGTTTTAAAACTACGGGTGTTATTGCCTGTAGTGATGTGGGCAATACTTTAAGAGTTTTGGCGCCCCTTCGACCCCAGCCACTCCCTTTCACTTCTTCAACTGGGCTTCTCTTTTCTTTCTGTTTCCTTCCTGCCTTACTGTCTCGTCTTCTTCTGACGCTATAATTATGTCCTCACTGTTGTGGCCCCTAGTATCAATCAATTCATCACTCAATCAACTTTCCTACATGTCCCTCCCTTCCTTCTTCCCTCCATATCTCTCTCTCCCTTCCTTCCTTTCTTCCTTTTTTCCTCCTTCCTGTCGTCCTTCCCTTCTTTCTATCTTTTCTTCCTTCCTTTCTTCCTTCCTTCCTTCCTTCCTTCCTAATGTCCTTCCATTCTTCCTCTCTTCTCTTCCTTCCTTCATATTCCTCCCTCCCCCCTCTTTGTTCCACTCTCCCTCCTCCTTCACTTCCTCCATTCCCTCCTTTTCCTTCCTTCCTTCCTTCCCCCATGTCCCTCCCTCCTTCTTGATGAAAGAGAGAAACGTAGAAGGAAGAGAAGAAGAAAAGGAGATAATTAAGGAAAATAGAAAAGGAGGAGGATGGAATAAGGAAGGGAGGAAGATAAGATAGAAGAGAAAAACGTAGGTGGGAGGGAAGAAGAGGATTGATTGATTGATTGATGGATATTAGGGTTGTCAACATTGCTGTGGTATAGCGCCAGAAAAAGGTGATAGAGATAAAGGTGTGACAGCAAGCAGGAAGGAAATAAAAAGAAAAGAGGGAACAGTTGAAGAACTGAAAGATGGGAACCATTTAGTCTGCTCTCTCACTGGTGACCTTCCTAGCATGGGAAGCCCTCTCTCCCCGATATTGGGGCCGAGCAGGGACCGGAGCCCCCTCTAGTCTAGCTCGCCAGGTCTCAGAGACACACAAGCCCCCACCTCGGCAAGGCGGTTCCCGTTAGGGGGGGGGGGAAGAGGAGGAGAGAGGGAATAAGAAGAGGAGGAAGGAGGGAAGAAGAGGAGGGGGAAGAAAAAAGAAAATAGAAGAGAAACGTAGGAGGGAGGGAAGTAAAAGAAGGAGGAAGAGGAAGAGGGAGGGAGGGTTTAAGAGGAGGAGGAGGGAGGGAAGAAAAGAAGGAGGGAGGGAAGATGCGGGGGAGGAGGGAGGGAAGAAGAGGAGGAGGGAAGAGAAAAGAAAAATGTAAGAGGGAGGGAAGAAGAGGAGAACGGAGAGAAGAAGAGGAGGAGGGATGGAAGAAGAGAAGGAGGGAGGGAAGAGGAGGAGGAGGGATGGAAGAAGAGGAGGAGGGAGGGAAGGACTAAGAGGAGAGGAGAGATAAGATGAAAGGGAAGGGAGCCAACAGGACCAGAAGAAAAAATTATGATGCACAAAGTAAAGGAGGTTGAGGCGGAAAAACATATGCGAAAACAGGAGAGAGAGAGAGAGAGAGAGAGAGAGAGAGAGAGAGAGAGAGAGAGAGAGAGAGAGAGAGAGAGAGAGAGAGAGAGAAGGGTGAGACAGAGAGAGAAAAAAGGACACACACACACACACATATATATCAGACAGACAGACAGACAGACAGTTGAAGTTGAGAAATAATTATAGATAGATAGATACATAGATAAATAAATAAATAGAGATAGATAGATAGATAGGGAGAGTATAGACGAGAAATAACATGGTAGTTGAAAGGCAAGAATAAGACAGAGAGATCCATAGTATCACTTTCTTTACATTCACATTATTGTAAGTGTTGTTGTGTTCAGTTGTGTATTGTTTAATTAAAGGACACTGTGATGTTGTCAGATAATTGGAGATAAACGAGTTCTTCAAATATTGCCACGAAACACCACCAATATGGAAGGATCTTGTTTGGTGGTATAGTCAGGAGGAATCAGAAGCCTTTAATTATCATACACAAGAACAGGGTCCTTACTTAAGGGGATTTAATTGATACCAAGGAATATAAAGGAAGTACAGGCAACAGGAGGCACATAGTGGACTTTTACAATGCTTACCTGTTTAATTATGTTGATCTGGTATTGTTAAAGGAAAGGAAAGGTAAAGAACAAGGCTCCTCCCCACCCACCACTCCCACCGGGTACCCCCGTTGGAAAAAACAGATAGGAAATAACACCTTGTTTGTTATAAAGAACGCACAAGGTAATTTTATAGGAACGTAGTAAAAGTAGTGGAAACCTAATTCTAACATCTAGTTACTATAAAAAAAAAAAAAAGTGGAAAAATGACATACTAAATATCTTTTTCTTGAAAATATTTGTTGAGACGATGTTTAAATATTTGTACTGTATTCGCTGCTACTACAGATGCCGGGAGTTTATTCCAACAGTCTACGACTCTGATATTGAAAAAGTTCTATCGTAGTTCAGTGTTAAAATGTTGTTCTTTAAGTTTATAGGAATTATTTCTCATTCCAGAATGGGGATTGAGCTGAAATAAAAGTTCAAAATTAATGTTATCAAAGTTTTAAGGATTTTAAAAGTTTCATGTGAGGTCGCCATGTGTTATTCTTTCAAACTAAACCAGAAAACAGGTTCCCCATCAAAGTAGCACTGATGTCGTCTACTTCCTGGCATACTTTGGAGGAGTTAATAAACCTCCTATTTATTATCAAAAATCTCTCCCCTTAAGGACGAAGTACAGTGTTGATAAATCTGGAGCAACTGATTCCTCCAAACGATTCCAAGCAACAGAACACCTTATTTGTGTTCATTTGGTCCTGTTTCCTGGCATACTTTGGAGGAATCAAGGCACTCCAATGTACCAAAAGTATACTAGCCCCTTAAAAACCCTGTGATCGTGTATAAAAATTGGAGGCTTCTGATTCCTCCTAACCAAGCCACGAAACAAACTCCTTCCATATGGGTGGCGTTTCCTGGCAATGTTTGAAGGACTCCACAAACCTCCTATTTTCCGACTATAACATCACAGGGTCCAGTGTGTCTCCTCGTTGTCTTATGTTCTATTTACCAGGAGTCCACTTCTAGACTTCACGGTCACCAATCATTCGGTTAAGTTTGATTACAGTCCGACCCTAAGTTACTGAGGTATTGTGCTACTCTCTCTCTCTCTCTCTGTGTGTGTGTGTGTGTGTGAGTGTGTGTGTGAAAGGTATTGTACTACTGTGTGTCTGTGTGTGAGTGTGGAAGGTATTAGGCTACTGTGTGTGTGTGTGTGTGTGTGAATGGTATTAGGTTATTCAGTGTGTGTGTGTGTGTGTGTGAAAGGTGTTATGCTAATGTGTGTGTGTGTGTGTGTGTGTGTGTGTGTGTGGAAGGTGTTATGCTACTCTGTGTGTGTGTGTGTTGTGTGTGTGTGAGTGTGTGTGAAAGGTGTTAGGCTACTCAGTGTGTGTGTGTGTGTGTGTGTGTGAATGGTATTAAGCTACTCAGTGTGTGTGTGTGTATGGTATTAGGCTACTTAGTGTGTGTGTGTGTGTGTGTGTGTGTGTGTGTGTGTGTGTGTGGTGTGTGTGTGAATGGTATTAAGCTATTCAGTGTGTGTGTGTGTGTGTGTGTGAAAGGTGTTATGCTAATGTGTGTGTGTGTGTGTGTGTGAAGGTATATAATGTCAAACAAGCAAGTGAACATTAGTAAAGACAACTTAGTCTAAGAGAAAGAGAGAAAAGGCGTCAGCTGTGAAGGAGTTAACTACGAGACAATGGAAGTGTCCTCTAATGAGATGAAGGTGTAAGACGTAATGAAGGTATAAGTGGCGGAGGTAAAGAGGTAAAGTGATGGTCTAATGTACTGCAACACCTTCCAATGAGATGGCTTCGAAAAATGATCCGAAACTATAGCTGTCGGTGTGTGCAATTTTGGTTCATAAAATTAACTCAAATAGCTCACTTTTATTCACCAGGTTGCAGTACATTAGACCAGGACTTTACAGTTGGCTCCACTCCCGCGTTTCTCCCCTGTCGTTGCCAATGTTAGGCCAATCAAAAAATTCGAATTCCAAAACACAAGTTTAAATATTCGAAACATTCATATCTTTATAGTAATATTAATAGTAGTAATAATAGTGGTAATAATAATAATAATAATAGAAATAGTAGTAATAGTAGTAATAGTAGTAATAGTAATAGTAGTAATAGTAATAGTAGTATATCTTTCACTCTAAGGATATGAATATTTCGAATTTTTTAACTTGTGCATCGGGATTCGAATTTCTGACTGGACCAACATTGGCAACGACAGGGGAGAAACACGGGAGTGGAGCCAACTGTACCGTAGTTAGCAGTCAGTGAGGTACAGTTGGACACAGGAATGGTTGGTACAGCCCAGGTGAAATATACTTGTCCCATTTGAGTAACCATTGTGTGTCTATTATCAGGTAGTTGCTTTTTATTACCATCCTCAATACTGACTTCTGCCCCTGATGTCTCCTATTTGGCACTAAGGAACACACACACACACACACACACACATACACACACACACACACATCATCTTCAATACTGACTTCTGCCCCTGATGTCTCCTATTTTGGTACTAAAGAACACACACACACACACACACACACAAACACACACACACACACATACACCATCCTCAATACTGACTTCTGCCCCTGATGTCTCCTATTTGGCATTAAGGAACTTGATATTGGGAGATATGGACCATCTTTCACTTGGGCTGTACCACCCATTCATGTGTCCAACTGTACGTACAGATAGAAGAGAGGGTTGAGGAAGTGGGTTACAAGTGAGAGGGCGTAACTGCAGTGAGTAGGCACGTAGAGAATGAGTTAGTAGTGTGAAGGAGTGAGCTGGAGTAAGTTATAAGGGAAAGGGAATGAATTAGCAGTGAGTGAGCTACAAGTGGAAAGAAATGAGTGAGAAATGAGTGAGCTAGGGTGAGAAATGAGTGAGAGAGAGTGAGAAGTGAGTGAGAGACTGAAAAATGAATGAGTTAGTAGTGTGAGTGAGTGACCTAGAAGAGTGAACTATAAGAGAGAGGGAATGAAATAGCAGCGAGCGAGTGAGTGAGAGTGAGTGAGTTACCAGTGGGAAGAAGTGAGTGAGAGAGAGTGAGAAATGAATGAGCTAGAGTGAGAAATGAATGAGCTAGAGTGAGGAGCTAGAGTGAGAAATGAGTGAGAGAGTGTGAGAAATGAATGAGCTAAAGTGAGAAGTGAGTGAGAGAGAGTGAAAAGTGAGTGAGAGAGAGAGAGTGAGAATTGAGTGAGAGTGAGTGAGTTACCAGTGGGAAGAAGTGAGTGAGAGAGAGTGGAAAGAAATAAGTGAGAGAGAGGGTGAGAAATGAGTGAGCTAGAGTGAGTGAGAGAGAGTGAGAAATGAGTGAGCTAGATTGAGTGAGAGAGAGTGAGAAATGAATGAGCTAGAGTGAGAAGTGAGTGAGAGAGTGAGAGAGTGAGAAGTGAGTGAGAGAGAGTGAGAAGTGAGTGAGAGAGAGTGAGAAGTGAGTGAGAGAGCTAACTAATTAAGGAACGAGTAGTATAGTGTGAGAGTGAGAGTGAGTGTGAGAGTGAGAGTGAGTGTGAGAGAGTACTTTAATTCCTCCAAAATATACCAGGAAACAAAACCAGGTTAGCAAAACAAAAAAAATATATATTGGTATCCTGTTGCTTGGATAAGTTTGGAGGAATCAGTTGCTACAGAATGACCAATACTGAGTTAGTAGTTTAATTAATAATAAGAGGGAAGGAGGAGGTGGGAGGAGAAGGTGTGGGTAAGGATGGGGGGGGGGGATTGGGGGAGAAAGGATTGGGGTGAAGGATTGGGGAAGGATAGGGGGGAGAAGGATGGAGGGGAAGGATGTGGGGAGTAAGGAGGGAGGAAGAAGGATTGAGGAGAAGGATGGGGGGAAGGAAGGATGGGGGTAGGGATGTGGGGGGAGAGAAGGATTGGGGGAAAAAGGATTGGGGGAGAAGGATGGAGGGGAAGGATAAGGGAAGAAGGATGGGGAGAAGGATGGGGGAAGGATGAGGGAAAAAGGATTGGGGAGAAGGATTGGGGGAAAAGGATTGGGAAAGGATGGGGGGATGGGGGATGGGGGGATGGAAAGGGTGGGGAGAAATGCCTCAGAATTATGTATTAGTGGAAACACCTGCAAGAGAGAGAGAGAGAGAGAGAGAGAGAGAGAGAGAGAGAGAGAGAGAGAGAGAAGGTTAGGGGAAGAGAGAGAATACAAGGAGAGTAGGAACAAAGAGTAAGAGAGAGAGAGATAGAGTAAAAATGAGAGAGAGAGAGAGAGAGAGAGAGAGAGAGAGAGAGAGAGAGAGAGAGAGAGATTTTTAATGAGATCTCAGTTGTGATTATCATTTCATTATCACTCCAATTATTTACCAAACATATGAACCCAACAACAAAGAAACTTCTCCACCTCCTCCTCCTCATCTCCCCAAACAAATATATCAACCTTTCCTCCTTACCTCCTTCCTTTCTCACTCCCTTCTTCCTTTATTCATTTATTCCTTTCTTTCTTTTCCTTCTTCCCTCTTTTTCTTATTCCCTCCTTCCTCTCTCATTCCTTTCCCTCCTTCCCTCCTTTCCTTCTTCCCTCCTTTCGTAGTTACATCTTTTCTTTCTCACTCCCTTCTTCCTTTATTCATTTCTTCCTTCCTTCCTTTTCCTTCTTCCCTCCTTCCTCTCTCATTCCTTTTCTTCCTTCCCTTCTTTCCTCTCATTCCTTCCTTCCTTTTATTATTATTATTATTATTATTATTCTGTTTCTTCTCTTCCTATTCTATTCTATTTTTCTCTCCTATATTTTTATTCTCATCTCCTTTCTTTTACACCTCGTATTTATTTCTTGTGCTCTCTCTCTTACACATCTTCCTCTCATTCATTTTCTTATACTTCTTATTCTCCATCTCTCTCTCTTATACATTTCCCTCTCTTTCTCTCTCTTATTCTTATTCATCTTCTCTCATTTATCTTACATTTCTTCTTCTTCATCATTGGCAACACTGTACTATGGCTATTCCCGTCCAGCCCAAGATCAGTGTTGCCACCCGAGATTAAAAAAACCAAACTATTTTGACGAGATTTCTTGCCACCCGGGGTTTAAGGGTTAAGGGGATGGTATACTTTTGAAAGATTGGAGTGCCTTGATTCCTCCAAAGTATGCCAGGAAACCGACCCAGATGAAGACAAATAATGGTATCCTGTTTCCTGGAATAGTTTGGAGGAATCATTTGCTCCAGATTTACCAACAGTGTATTTTCCCTCTTAACACACACAGCTTAAGCCAGAAACAATAGATGAGGCTGTTGTTGTTGTTGTTGTTGTTCGAATGTCTTCCCTTTGTATATATATTAGTTTTTTTACCTTCTCTTATTCTTTATTGTGTCTTCCTGTTTCTCTTCCTTCCTTCTACATTTCTTCCTCCTTGCCTTTCCTCTTCCTTTTATTCCTGTTTTGTTTATTCCCTACTCATTCCTCATCTTCCTCCTCCTCCTCTTTCTCTTCCTCCTCCTCCTTCTCCTCCTCCTCCTCCTCCTCCTCTTTCTCTTCCTCTTTCTCTTTCTCTTCTTCTTTCTGACTTATCTAAGAAATATCCAAATTTGCAGATGATACAAAAATTAGCGGCACTTCAAAATGCAACAAAGACTGTGAAGCCACTCAGAGCGCCCTAAACACACGGTCAGAATAGAGAGATACCCGGTGGGAGTGGTGGGTGGGGAGGAGCCATGTCCTTAATTAATCTATCCTTTCCTTCTACACGTTTCCTTCTACACGTAGTCTAGATTAACGTACTGTAGTTTAGTTTAACAGGCAAATCTCGTAAAAGGCCTGTACTTCCTTTGTATTCCTTAATTTGTATTTTTATTCACCTTGTCTCACTTTCTCTTCCTCTTTGCTTCTCCTCTTCTCTTCCTCCTTCTCTTCCTCCTCTTCCTTTTCCTCCTCTTTGCTTCTCCTTTGCTCATCCCTCATCTTCCTTTCTCCTCCTTCTCTTCCTTCCTTTCTCATCTTCCCTCTTTCTCTTTCTTTTCCTCCTTCTCTTCCTTCCTTACTCATCTTCCCTCTTCTTCATCTTCTTCCCCCTCCTTGCTTCTCCACTGTTCATTCCTCCACAGATTCCTCTAATTACAAAGGAGACAATATGATAATGAGGAAGGTATAACTCCTACCAGTTTACCATGGAGAGAGAGAGAGAGAGAGAGAGAGAGAGAGAGAGAGAGAGAGAGAGAGAATATAGCCTGCATGATACACATATGCAATTCACATCACACACACACACATTGTAAAAACACTGTAAATATATCTTTTTATTATTATATATATACACACACACACACACACACACACACACACACACACACACACACACACACACACACACACACACACACACACACACACACACACACACACACACACACACACACACACACACACACACACACACACATATTGCAACTAAACCACAAATTATTATTATTACACACTCACACACACACATACACAGTGTAAATAAACCGTAGATTTATTATTATTATTTTTATTGTTACACATACACACAAGAAATACACACATTACAGACTAGTACCTACATATTTAATAAACACTTTTTCCTTCAAATACAGTAGAATCCAGCAACACCCAACACCACCACCACCACCACCACCACTACAACTACCACCACCACCACCACTACAACCACCACCACCACCACCACTACCACCACCACTACAACCACCACCACCACCACCACCACCACCACTACAACTACCACCACCAACACCACCACCACTATCAACACACCACCACCATCACCACTACAACCACCACCACCACTACAACCACCACCACCACCACCACAACCACTATCAACACACCATAATATGTGGAGGCTGGACAGACGGAGGCCCTGGAGGTGACCCACTGTGAGGCCCCTTGACAACCAACCTCTAGGAACACCAAACGATTGATGGAGTACCAGTGAGATGTAGGGAAGGTGTGGTCATAACGAGTCCCATTCACCCCTAGTCTCAGGGCCAACGTGTCAGGCAGCGGGAAATGCCTCTCGTGTCTCACCGCCTGTATAGACAACTGGTACCACTGGCAGGTATCATTCAGAGGCAGAGGCACCACATGGGTTGTTGAGTCCATGGTCAGGTGAGTGAGTGTGTTGTCCACCGAGTTTACAAAGCCACGGAATCTCTGTCTGGCGTCCTCCAGTGGGCCATCAAGTACCCAGGTCTTGAGACGTTCCCAAACTTGACCAGACAGGCTGTCCGTTCCGCCAGAGAATCCACCGACAAACGTAGCGAAAGCCAAGGTCACGTTCAGAGCCTGGAAGCTCACCCCAGGTCGTAAAAACACTGTCAGGTTCCTGTGGTCAGGTTCGGTTGAGAAGGCGACCACTGCCGACCCACTGGCATTGACGACGAGGTCTGGGTTGCAGTGAGTGTTCTGTATATAGGTCTCCAGGACAATTGTCTTCACCTTCGAGTAAAGATACAGATGGTTCTAAGACAGATGGCGTTTCTTCTTCAGACAAAGTTGATGCTTCTCCTGACGAATTCCTTGACGATCCAGATAATGCTGACCGAACTGACAAATTCACCTTTCCTCTTGACGGAACTGACATTCTTCCTGACCATGACGCAGTTCCTCCTGACGATACCTGTGTCCCTCTTGACGATGGTTGTGTCCCTCTTGACGATGCCTGTGTCCCTCTTGACGATGGTTGTGTCCCTCTTGACGATGCCTGTGTCCCTCTTGACGATGGTTGTGTCCCTCTTGACGATGCCTGTGTCCCTCTTGACGATGCCTGTGTCCCTCTTGACGATGCCTGTGTCCCTCTTGACGATGCCTGTGTCCCTCTTGACGATCCCCGTAGGGGGGTATTGCCTATATTAATTAATGTGGGCAATACTTACAGGGTTTTGGCGCCCCTTCGGCCCCAGCCATTAGCTTTCAGTTCTTCAACTGTCCCTCTTTTCTTTTCATTTCCTTACTGCTTGCTGTCACACCTCTCTATCACCTTTATCTGGCGCTATAGGACCTCGATGTTGCGGCGCCTAATATCCATCAATCAAATTAAAATCCCTCTTGACGATGGTAAGGACGAGGCTCTTAATTGGCAACAGAAGAAGGTGAGGACGATGATGACCACGTGCAGATGGTAAACAATAAAGTGTCTCAACATTATTATATTTTCCTGAGATAAAGAACACAATGAAAATAAATCACACAACTTGTATCCACCACCACCACTTCAATTTACACTCAATCCTTCATTGAAGTTATACGAATGTTTTCCCAGGCTTCTGTTATTCATTATTCACCACTTCATTTTACAATTGACTAAGTTTGTGCTAAATAAAATCATCTTATGTAAATTGAGGGACTACTATATATATATTTTTTTTTTCTGTTAAATGATGTTTCAGATGTATTAATTCTGGGTAACCGGATTTTATGTGTTGCTCCAGACTTTTGGGTGTAACAGTACGTCCTGAAAAACACACACACACACACACACACACACACACACACCACTTAGGAGTACTGTATTGTAATTCATAATATGTAAACAATAGGTACAAACAAAGTTAACATTGTTTTCTACTGTTTGTTCAATGACTTAGTTGAGTATGCACGAGATATGAGAGAGAACTAACAAGCTTTTTACTCTTTTCGAAAATATGTTTATTACACTAGCGGCGGCGGTGGTGATGGTAAATGTTTGTACAGTTGCCCACACATGAATCTGGTACGCCTCGGTACTTGTGAGATACCTACAACAGGAAGGGAAGTGAGTAAAAGTTATAGTTTGTTGACAAGCAGACAGTAATAATATTTTACTGTCTGTCTGTCAATAAACTACATCATTTTTTTTCACTTTCCTTTCTCATGTACAGTTGCCAAAAAATAGGTATTGCGACAAATCTTGATAGAACTTTAACCCTAGTAATATCCACAACTATTTGTAGGGATTATAAGCATGTATAACAAAAGGAAATATACATATCCTTCTGTATTACATACTTATATATATCTCCCTACAAACAACTATGGACATTAATATATTTAATGTTGTATCAATAGTTGTCGCAGTACCTTTTTTGGCAACTGTACAAAATAAAGGAAAGTGAAAAAAAAAGATGTAGTTTATTGACAGACAGACAGACAGTAAAATATTATTACTGTCTGCTTGTCAACAAACTATATAACTTTTGCTCACTTCCCTTCCTGTTGTAGCCACTCCCTCACAAGTAACGAGCCATTACCAGCTTCATGTGTGTCCAACTGTACAGCCTCGTGAGGAGATGTAGACACACACACACTCACTATGCTAAATGTAAACACCCACCACCAGGAACACCAACAAAAACAACAACATACATTATTCACTGAGTCTACACTGTATAATGAAATGAGGATTGTTCACCTCAGTACACCTATAGGCTTGGCACCACCCAATGTACGGAAAAACTGACTGTGTGTGTGTGTGTGTGTGTGAGAGAGAGAGAAAGAGAATGTGTGTGTGTGTGTGTGTGTGTGTGTGTGTGTGTGTGTGTGTGTGTGTGAGAGAGAGAGAGAGAGAGAGACAGAGAAAGAGAGAGAGAATGTGTGTGTGTGTGTGTGTGTGTGTGTGTGTGTGTGTGTGTGAGAGAGAGAGAGAGAGAGAGAGAGAGAGAGAGACAGAGAGAGACAGAGACAGAGAGAGAGAGAGAGAGAGACAGAGAGAGAGAGAGACAGAGACAGAGAAAGAGACGGAGAATGTGTGTGTGTGAGAGAGAGAGAGAGAAAGACAGAAAGAGAGAGAGAGAGAGAGAGACAGAGAGACAGAGAGAGAAAATGTGTGTGTGTGTGTGTGTGAGAGAGAGAGAGAGAGAGAGAAAGTTACAAGGAGTTACAAGGACAAGTAGCACCTCAAAAGGTCTTACGACCCATACCAAGGAGGTACCGTAGGTGTAGTAGTAGTTGCTAACTAATAGTGAGAGAAAAGTATAGTAAAGAGAAGGCTCTCCCCACCCACCTCTCCCACCCGCATTGCGGGTATGGAAATGGAAATGTACCTAACCCGGGGGAAAAAAGGCGGGACTAGGAAATTTGTGTATAGGAAAGGAGGAAACAATCCCTATAACTCTACCAGGCTTGGCAGAACTTTGTCTAACTGTTTCTTGAACTGTTCTATTGAGGAACTATCAACTACCTCTGCTGGTAGCTGATTCCAGACATTGCAGATTTTATATGTGAAGAAATTACCTAACGTATTATGGCGGAAGCGTTTCAAGTCTAGTTTCCATCCATGGTTTCTAGTTGCATTAGTGTTTAAGCTAAACAGGCACTGATAATCAATGTTTTCATATCCACGAAGGATTTTGAAAACTTCAATTAGTTGACCTCTCAAGCGTCTGGTCTCAAATGAGAAGAGACCTAGTGCCTGCAGCCTTCTCTGGTAGCCCATGTGTTTAAATGATGGGATCAGTTTGGTGGCCCTAGCCTGGACTCTCTCAAGCCTCGCAATGTCTTTCTTGAGAGTCGGCGACCAGAACTGCACAGCATATTCCAGATGTGGCCGAACCAAAGAATTGTACAGAGTGAGGACTATCTCTTTATTTCTAAATCTAAATTGCCTCTTTATGTAACCAAGAAGCCTCTGGGCTTTCTTCTCTACTTCAAGGCACTGCTTGGAGAATTTGAGGACACTGCTGATCAGTACACCTAAGTCTTTCTCCAAGTCAGTACTACTAATTTCACTTCCCAACAGAGAGTAACTGGCTCTCTGGTTGGCTGGACCTATGTGCATCACTTTACACTTGTCCAAATTGAATGGCATATGCCATCGTTCAGACCACTTTCCTACTTTCTCTAGGTCTTTATGTAATTGTTCTACCTTTTCAAATGATGAAGCATTACATCCTAACTTGGTGTCATCAGCAAAGTTTGCAATTCGACTGACAATGCCCACATCTATATCATTTATGTAGATTATAAAGAGTAGCGGACCTAGAACTGAACCTTGAGGAACCCCACTTGTGACTGATGCCCAACTTGAGGCTTCCCCATTGATTACTACTCTTTGGCGCCGGTCAGTTAGCCAATTCTCAATCCATTTAGCAAGCATGCCCCCTATTCCCAGTGCATGGGTTTTTGCTATCAACCTCTGATGAGGTACTTTATCAAAGGCTTTCTGAAAGTCCAGATAAAGGATGTCTATTGCCCGGCACTGGTCATACTCAGTAAGCATACCGTGGAAAAATTCAATCAAGTTGGTCAAACATGAACGCCGACGCCTAAAACCATGCTGTGAATCATACAATAAATTATATGATTCAAGATGATCTACTATTCTATCTGCAACTATACCCTCCAATACCTTTCCTACTACAGATGTAAGTTTCCAGGAAGATGGCAATCTCCCTTTTTAAATATGGGAGTCACATTTGCTTCCTTCCAGTCAGATGGGACCTCTCCTGTTTCAAGTGATATATTGAAGATAGCAGCCAGGTAAGGGGTTACCTGGTCACATACCTCTCGCAAGACCCTAGGAAGAAATTCATCAGGACCGGGAGATTTGTTGACACTTAATTTACCTATTCTGTCTCTAACTTTTGCTTCACTACATTGGACTCTTTCTATGGTAACACCCTCATGAGTAGTGCCTGGCTCAGGGATGTTACCCCCATCTTCTCGGGTGAACACTGATGAGAAATGGGAATTTAGAATGTCTGCCATCTTTTCATTAGTGTTTTGCAAAACACCGTTCCCATCATGCAATGGGCCTATCTTGTTTCTAATTGGTTTTCTGCTATTTACATAACCAAAAAACTCCTTGGGATTCTCCTTACACAAGGCTGCTATCCGGAGTTCCTCGTTACGCTTGGCTCTGTCTATACGTGATTTTACCTTCCTACGTAGGTGGTAATATTCACTTTGTATCTCTAAATTACCAGTTCTTTTGAACTGGCGGTAGGCTACTTTTCTTTTCCTAATTGTAGCTGCTATTTCTCGTGTGAACCATTTGGGTTGGGACATTGGGGATCCAACTGGCTTAGAGGGCACGAACATTGATTGTTGTGCCATAAAGCAGTCTCGGAATAAGCACCAAGACTCATTCACCCCTTGGCCCATTTCCAAATGCATTGCACTAACTCCCTTTCTCAGATTACAGAAATCTGCCCTACTGAGGTCGGGTTTACTCTGTTTCTGAATTTTAACTTTAGACTTGGGTACTTGCAGTGAGAACCTAATTATATTATGGTCACTTCCTCCCAATGGCTCATCTACAGTCAAGCTAGAGACAAGGTCATCTTCGGAGGTGAACACAAGATCTAATATATTGGTTCCCCTTGTGGGCTCAGTCACCCACTGAGTCAAGAAAGCTTCATCAGCAAAGTCAATGAGCCTTCTTGATTCTGCATCTCCCGTTTTATCTACCCAGTTAACATGGCAGTTGAAGTCACCTAGTATAATGGTAATCTTCTCTCCTATTAGATCACTAAGTTCATTATATAACTTAGAATCATCATCAATGGGTTGGTGTGGTGGACGGTAGACAACAATGAATCTATACACTCCACTTCCCACTGTCATGTCAACACCTAACACTTCTTGTTCTGACCCGACTTTGTAGATCACTGGATCTAGGGAGTCTCGGATATACAGGGCTACTCCTCCTCCCTCCCGATCGGGTCGATCTCTATGAAATAATCTAAAGGTAGGGATATGGAATTCCCCTATATAGTCCCTTCCACTTGCATGGATCCAGGACTCTGTTATAGCTATTATATCTACTTTTTCAGTTGTTATCAGAGCTCTGAGCTCATTAAATTTGTTTCTAACTGACCTAGCATTTATCAGTACTACACTGAGGGAGTCTGTCTGAACTGACTGACTCCCTAGCCTGACACGTTTCCCGAAGGCTCACTGCTGACCAGACTAAGGTTGGTAGCATCAGCTACCGTAGAAGGTGGTGCAACCACTTCAGGTACAGGGGTACCCTCTGTGGAGGAACCTCCCTCGTTCTGACAGGATGCTCCCACCCTTTCCTCCAAGGGTGGTGTCACCTCTATGGGTGTCACTTCAGGAGCATCACTGTCGTTGGGTTGACGACCCTCTCTGACCACATGGGTAGATCTAACTAACCGATAGAGGACCTGGTTCACCATGTCCCCGAAGACTTCCTTTCCTCGCTTGTTAAGGTGTACCCCATCCGGCAAGAAAAGGTCTGCTCGCCCATAAAACACATTATATGGGTCCACAAACCGAACACCAAGAGGGGTGCACATGTCCTCAAGCCTCTCATTTACCCCAATGGCTTTAGAGAGAGCATGGGGACTGGCACCAAGTCTGGGGAGAATTCCTATTACTGCTGCCCTATTAAATCTTTTGAGTTCATCCACCATGTACATGGCATCAAGGATGATCTCTTCAGTGTTGCCAGTCTTTCCATTCCTAAGGAACAGATCGTTACCAGACACCTGTGCAACTACCGTTGTGCTTTCACTGACGGGTAGTTTTTCTATTTCTTTCTTTATGTCTTTAGTTCTTTTTCCTGAAAGACATTTGACAGATCTTTTGGTGCCATTTACTGCACCAAAGTGCCTATCCTGACCCTTGACTGGAGAGTCACCAACCATTATGGCCTCCCTGTCTTCAGAGCAGAGAAGTGCATATCTGTTGGAAGTTGTTGTGGGTTCTGGGTTTGGAGGTTTATGAATACATTTAGCAGCCTTCCGTCCAGTCACCAGAGTAAACCCGTCAGAGTTCTCTTTTGGAGAACTCTGTGACCCTCTAGGGTCACTTTTGTTCGGAGCAGTAGACCTAGCTCCTTTCTTTGTCTTTCTTCGTTTTGTTTTATTTTTCTTTCCTTTATTTTCTTTACTTTCTCTGTCCACTATTTTATTAGTAGACTCCTCTGAGGTTGACAGTTCCTCGGTACAGCTACGCTGACCAACATGACCCGCCTTCAGGGATTCTACCATATCTCGCAAGATCTTAATCTCATTCTTCAAGTCAAGTGTCTCTTGCAAATGCTCTTTTCTGAGCTTGCAGAAGTCACAAGGTGTAGGGTGGTCCATTAGGTCTTTGTGGCTTGCACCACTAAAGTCCTCAGTCCACCTGTAGACCTCACACTCCGGACATACAAACTTTCTACAAGTAGGTCCGTTCTTTGACTTGGGTTTCTGATCCATTGTTGCCATTTTGAATATTCTAACAAGTTCTAAAAGTTCTAAAACAAGAAAAGCTATCAAATACTTTGGGTCGTCACCATAAATTGCATAAAAAAGAGGGGGATGCATGGAAACAGATACTGCTGTGCTAGATGCCTCTAACACTAGGAGGGAGTTCCTACAGGGTCAGAAATTGCCAGAATATGACCATCCGCTTGCCCTGGGCCCCGGTCATGAGTGAGGCCTTCCCAACCCAGCGCACAGTGGCATTTTGTCCTCAAACATTTTGTCCCCAAGGAGGGGACTGGCGTAGCCACCCAGGGCAAGGCTGGCAAAGAAAGAAAGGGACCAGCAACTCGGCCTCACCATCCGAAACACCCAACTAGAACCCCTGCGACCCTTTTGAGGCCTGGCCAGTGGCACTTGTCACCAAGTGTGCTCCACCAACTCTAGGAGCAATCAAGTGCCCTTCCAACAAGACTAAGGTACTGAAATATCCCATGTTATAGAGTGGAGGGAAATCCACAACACCTGCCTTATAAGTACCATAATGTTACCTAACTGACAGGCTGTTGTAGAGGAAGAGATGAGGACCAGTGGTTGAGAAGAGAAGAGATGAGAAGTTCATTGATAGAAGAGGAACGGAGAATCTCACCAACCACTGACCTCCAAGAGGTTTGGGTACTTCTTTGCTCACTCCAATGAGTGATAACACTCAAGGGAGTGAGAGCCCTCTCGGAACGGCAACCCGAGTACCCACGAGAGAGAGAGAGAATGTGTGTGTGTGTGTGTGTGTGTGTGTGTTACAGTGTTGGTGTAGGAAGAGTATAAGGTGTGAGTTGTGTTGTGGCTGTGAGGATTGTGGAGGCATGCAAGGATAGTGTGGTAGTAGTAGTGGTGGTAGTCGTAGTAGTAGTGGTGGTGGTGTACTCGTCGGGGTATAGTACAAGTAGTAAGGAAGTGTAGTGGTTGTTATGGTGGTTGTAAGGATAGTAGTAGTAGTAGTAATAGTAGTAGTGGTGGTGGTGTACTCGTGGGGGTATAGTACAAGTAGTAAAGAAGTGTAGTGGTTGTTATGGTGGTTGTAAGAATACTGTGGTCGTGATAATAGTGACAGTAGTGGTAGTAGTAGTAGTAGTGGTGGCGGTGGTAGTAGTAGTAGTGGTGGCGGTGGCAGTAGTGGTGGTGGTAGTAGTAGTGGTGGCGGTGGTAGTAGTAGTAGTGGTGGCGGTGGTAGTAGTGGTGATGGTGGTGGTGTAATAATGTGAAGTTTCCATGACATCACATTTCCGGAGTGATGCCTACATAATCTTAGGGTTGTCTGAACATTCTAGATAATTCACAGATTGTTCTCTGTGCTCTTATACCCTATATTGTTCCTCTCTCTCTCTCTCTCTCTCTCTCTCTCTCTCTCTCTCTGCGTGGTCAGCTTATCGAAGTGTTTAAAATACTACGAGGCTTTGACAATGTAGACTACAGGGACATTTTCCAACTCAGTGAAGGAACAACCAGGAATCATGGCTACAAACTTGAACTGAAGCGATACAACCGTGATCGGTGTAGTAAATTCTTTACCTACAGCATCTGCGGTACTTGGAACGCGCTTCCTGCTGATGTAGTCAACAGCAACTCTGTGGATCAGTTCAAGTCCAGATTAGACAAAGTCTTAAACCACCGTTTAGGTGTTTAAGCCGTTGTGTGAGTGTTCCTTGATGGTATCACATGACACATTCAAGGACGGTCACATACTTGCACAACTAAACCCACAGGTACCCTCTTTGTATGGATCGTAAGGTCTCCTAGGGTACTTCTTTTCCTTGTAACTCCTTGTAACTCTCTCTCTCTCTCTCTCTCTCTCTCTCTCTCTCTCTCTCTCTCTCTCTCTCTCTTAAACACACGCATACACACACACACACACACACACACACACACTATCTCTCTCTCTCTCTCTCTCCCCTTTGTCGGCTAAGAGGGAGGAGTAGGAAAGATAGAAGTGGGAATCCTAATGCATGGCTTTGCTAGAGAGAGAGAGAGAGAGAAAGAGAGAGAGAGTGTGTGTATTTTTAAGAGAGAGAGTGTGTGTGCGTGTGTGTGTGTGTATTTTTAAGAGAGAGAGAGAGAGTGTATGTTTTTTTGTGTTTTTTTGAGAGAGAGAGAGAGAGAGAAAGAGAGAGAAAGAGAATGTGAGTGTCTGTGTGTATGTGAATGAGTGTTTGTATGTTCGTGTGTGTGAATGTTCTTATGTGTATGACTTTGCGTGTGTGTTTGTGTGTACGTGTGGGTATGTGCGTGCGTGCTCTTCCACTCGTACGTGTGTGTGTGTATGTGTGTGTGTGTTTGTGTAGGATGAGACGTTGTGTGTGTGTGTGTGTGTGTTTGTGTAGCATAGGGTAGGATGAGACGTTGTGTGTGTGTGTGTGTGTGTGTGTGTGTGTTTGTGTGTGTGTGTAGCATAGGGTAGGATGAGACGTTGTGTGTGTGTGTGTGTGTGTGTGTGTGTGTGTGTGTTTGTGTGTGTGTGTAGCATAGGGTAGGATGAGACGTTGTGTGTGTGTGTGTGTGTGTGTGTTTGTGTGTGTGTGTAGCATAGGGTAGGATGAGACGTTGTGTGTGTGTGTGTGTGTGTAGCATAGGGTAGGATGAGACGTTGTGTGTGTGTGTGTGTGTGTAGCATAGGGTAGGATGAGACGTTGTGTGTGTGTGTGAGTGTGTGTGTGTGTAGTATAGGGTAGGATGAGACGTTGTGTGTGTGTGTGTGTGTGTGTGTGTGTAGCCTAGGGTAGGATGAGACGTTGTGTGTGTGTGTGTGTGTGTGTGTAGCCTAGGGTAGGATGAGACGCTGTGTGTGTGTGTGTGTGTGTGTGTGTGTAGAGGCGACGAGTCTTATTCTCTGGTTAATAAGTGACCCATTATAAGTGTGTGTGTTTCATGGTTACCTACAACACAGTCTGAGACAAACGTTGTATCGTCACATCAGCGAGTCATCATGTACACTCGTGATACGTAATTTCTGACCAGAGACGAACGGCAGGCACCACACACACACACACACACACACACACTACATTGGAACTCAGCCTCTATAGGTGTACTGGGTTGGGGAAATGAACAATACACACACACACACACACACACACACACACACACACACTACATTGGAACTCAGCCTCTATAGGTGTACTGGGTGGGGGGAAATGAACAATACCAGGCGATTCGAAGCTTTCTGTTCCTCACACTCTGGTCAGAAATGATGTATCACGAGTGTACTTTACTTTTCATACATTGGAGCACCTTGGTTTCCCCACAATATGCCAGGAAACAGAACCAGAGGAACACAAATAATGATGTCCTGTTGCCTGGAAGAGTTTGGAGGAATCAGTTACTCCAGATTTACCAACATTGTACTTCACCTTAAAAACCCTGTTATCCTGTGTGACAATTGGTGGCTTCTGATTCCTCCTGACTCTAGGCCACGAAACAAGCTCCGTCTCTATAACTGGTGTTTCCTGGCAATAGTTGAAGGACTCATTTACCTCCAATTTTCTTACTACATCACAGGTTAACTTAACACTTTCTGTTTCGAGCTCCTTCCATTCATGAATCCTCTTTCTGAGACTCCGGATCAGTATCGAGGCAGCACAGCGAAGATGGATATGCTTCGATGCTTTATCAGGCTATCTTTATGTTACGGAATGTTGGGTTCGTTTCGACTCGGTTAAATATCCACTCCTTCTTTCCAACCAACCACACACAGGCCACAGTTTCCACCAGCCCTACACTGCCTACAGTACACTACCTATCGGCTACCACCACCACCAAGGGAGTTGAAGAGGCTAACGTTAATACACCATAATATATATTTTAGAAGGACTGATCCATAACTAAAAACACTGCGTTCATTTACATATAGTTTGTGTTTGTTGTGTTACTCCGTTGGACATAAAGCACGAGTCCATATATTTATTTAGTTAAGTGTTGTGTTACTCTGAAGAAACGATAATAACAGTGAATCCAAGATAATTATCACTGAGAAAACTAACAAAATCACCAGCAGGTCGATATACCGTAATGATAGAGTTTGAGTGTTGTATATAGTGTTGCTCTGGTGGAGGACATTGTAACCACACATAAACACTGATGAGTCTGTAGTTAGTGTCGCGTTATTACTCTCGTGAATAACAAACAATGTGGGAACGACAAAATATGGAATATTTTTACAAGTTGCCACAACACGATTTCGAAAATTTTACTATTACCAGTGTTTATATTTCACTACTACAAACCACTTTTCTATATACCATTTCTTCTGCAAATGCTGCATAATAGTAGTTACCTCTTATAGTTAGGTCCCGGTAGTCTGCCCAAGTTAGGTCCTGGTAGTCGCACTAAATCCTTCTAGGAAATATTTTTTTTTTTCCTGTGAAATCCTGTTGTGGCAACTTGTAAAAATTTACCCAAAATATAAATGTGGTAAAAAAGAAAAGAAAATTTGAAGAAATATAAAAGTAAGAGTCAAAGATAGTGTGTGTGTGTGTGTGTGTGTGTGTGTGTGTGTGTGTGTGTGTTATTGCTCTAGTGAATAGCAATGTGGAAACTACAAAATATTAGAAAGAAAAGAAAAAAATAGAATAAGTAGAAAAGTAAGAGTCGAAGATAGTGTGTGTTTGTGTGTGTGTGTGTGTGTGTGTGTGTGTGTGTGTTTTGTGTTATTGCTCTAGTGAATGACATTGTGGAAACTACAAAATATTGGAGAGAAAAGAAAAAAATAGAAGAATTCGAAAAAAAAGAGTCTAAGATAATGTGTGTCTGTGTGTTGTGGTGTTATATTATTGCTCTAGTTAATGGCATTGTGGAAACTACAAAATATAGCAAGAAAATAAAAAATAGAAGAATTAGAAAAGAAAAAGTCGAAGATAGTGTGTGTGTTGTGAAGTTTTTTTTTTTTTTTGGTGGAATACATTGGAAGGACAACTTAACCTGACCGACCACGACTTCACATTGTAAGGTAAGTAAGGTTTATTGTATTATAATTATTATGTTGTTGAGAAGAACATACATATATGATGTGTTACAGAGGAAGGCGTGGCGTGTTGTGTTGTTGTTGGATAGACAGTACAGTTGGACACAGGAATTCGAGGTACATCCCAAGTGAAAGATGGTCCATTTCTCCCAATATCAAGTTCCTTAGTGCCAAATAGGAGACACCAGGGGCAGAAGTCAGTATTGAGGATGGTGTGTGTGTGTGTGTGTGTGTGTGTGTGTGTGTGTGTGTGTGTGTTCCTTAGTGTCAAATAGGAGACATCAGGGACAGAAGTCAGTATTGAGGATGGTTATAAAAAGCACCTACCTCATAATAGACACACAATGGTTACTCAAATGGGACAAGTATATTTCACCTGGGCTGTACCAACCATTCCTGTGTCCAATTGTACATACAGTCTTACCTCGTGTTGTTACCCTTTTGTTGCTGTGGGTATACTGTATTATTTTTATTACTGTGTTAGGGTGGGTTGGGTTGGTTTGGGTTAGGTGGGGGTTTATTGAGGGCAGGATGAAGTTGGGTTGGGGTGGCGTGGTTTGGAGAGAGGAGAGGAGAGGAGTAAAGGAGAGATTGGTGTAAGTCTGTAAGAGTTTAAACTGTGACAGAAATGAAGAAAGGAGGGGCAACATTGAGAGAGAGAGAGAGTTGCGAGTTTGTGTGTGTACAGAGAGAGAGAGAGAGAGAGAGAGAGAGCTGAGTTTGTGTGTGTACACAGAGAAAGAAAAAAAGAAATAGAGAGAAATAGAAAAAGAGAGAAAGAGAAAAAGAGAGAGAGAGAAAAAGAGAAAGAGAGAAAGAGAGAGAAAGAGAAAGAGAAAGAGAATTGCGAATTTGTGTGTGTACAGAATTTGTGTGTGTACAGAGAGAGAGAGAGAGAGAGAGAGAGAGAATAATAATAATTGTTTGTTTTGCCTACACGATCGAGTTACTTGTAGATTATTCACGGTATATTGAGATAAAGTTAATGGTTACTATTTCATTGATAATTATCTCTGCTATAAGTGGAAATATCTGCCTGATATATTATTACTATTAATTGTGGAAAGTGGACTTACATGTACTCCTTGAGATTAGACAAACTTTTCTCGACATTGTATACTCTGTTCAAAACTTGTGTTCCTTTTGGCCTCTTATGTTTAGATAGATAGAAATAGATAGATATACAGATAGTTAGATAGATAGATAGAAATAGATAGATATATAGACAGATAGAAATAGCTAGATAGATAGAGGCTAGTGGAACACAAATTTTGAACAGACTATGGTAGGGTCGAGTAAATATAAAGTCCTTCTCCCCCACCTTCCTACATCACACCAACCAATCCAACGTGCTGACAGTCTTTGTTATTAGTATTATATTATATTATATCATTATTGTCTCTGTATTATATTAAGAGTGTAATGGTGGGTGTGGTAATAGGGGACAGGCTTGGTGGGGTTTAGGGGGGTGCAGGAATAAGGGTACAGACTTTGTTGTTAGTATTATATTATATTATATTATATTATTATTGTCTCTGTAGCTTACATTTCTCCCAGGCGGTGGCAGGCATACACTACTCTATTGATACATAATTATAGTGGGTGAGTTGGAATGCAGGGTAGTGTGTGTGTGTGTGTGTGTCTGTGTGTGTGTGACTGTGTGTGTGTGTGCCGTTCGTCTCTGGTCAGTGATTATGTATCACGAGTTTACTCTTTCCATTCTTTTATTGTTTTTATTTATTTTATTTGTTTCTTTACACATTATCTGTACGAGACATATTCAGTAATATATTATGAATTATATGAAGGGCAATGAGTTAGTAATAATGTGTTAGGAATAATAAGGGCAGTGGTAATCTCGTAAGCAATAAGGCTTAGAGGTGCGACCATTAATGACTCACTGACTATTATTATTATTAGACATTGTACACTGACTATTATTATTATTAGACATTGTACACTGACTATTATTATTATTAGACATTGTACACTGACTATTATTATTATTAGACATTGTACACTGACTATTATTATTATTAGACATTGTACACTGACTATTATTATTATTAGACATTGTACACTGACTATTATTATTATTAGACATTGTACACTGACTATTATTATTATTAGACATTGTACACTGACTATTATTATTATTAGACATTGTACACTGACTATTATTATTATTAGACATTGTACACTGACTATTATTATTATTAGACATTGTACACTGACTATTATTATTATTAGACATTGTTGTCACGGTTTGATCCGTGACCATAACGCAACATACGTAAGTAGTAGGATGCTATATATTATATATATATTAACAAAAGGACACCACGTGTGGGGAATGTTCTATAAGGCATGGAACAGTGGTATTTTTCTCAGTCAGGAAGACAAAGACAGAGAATTTTGAAATATAGGAGTGCTGGTACCTGGTAATTAAGGAAGGTCATGTCAGGTCAGGTGAGGTCGAGTACCCACTCACTCCATCCCGTGTCTGGAGTCATTGCTACAAATTTTGCATTAATAACTATGCTATGGGGGCATTTATTACTTATTAAAATTGATTTTGAAGTGGAAGGGAATCATTTGCAAGCAGTTGCATGTTATGGGAAAAGTGATTTGCATGTATAACTAGGTATGAGTGACAACATGTAAACGTAGTCAAGGACTAGGCTATGCGAACACATGAGAGGGAGGACAAGCATGGCCGACAGTTGGGCCAGGTAGAAAAAAGGTTAAATGGGGAGGAGTCAGAAGGGTAATTAACCTCCACCACCCTTGTCCTGATTTTTGAAAATATATTTAGTTGGTAGCTAGACACTCGACGAAGAACACACCTCGTATCCAGCCCTCGTTGCTTTGCCTAGGGGCCTATAGTTTTAACGTAACGTCGAAATTGTTTAATTACTTTTTCACAAGACTTATTGTTAATTAACTCACTATTCATTCGCTAGACGAGAATCAGTAAGGTGTCAATTTATAGGTGAGGAGAGGGCTGGCGGGAATTACGAGTGTGTGTGTGTGTACAAGGGACGAGTGTGATTGACATTGAAATATACCAACTGGGTTGCTTGATTTCCATTACTATTACGATAACGTAATTACCGTCTCCTGTGTGTACGAGGGGAAGTGCTAGCTTGTGATAAGTATATTAAAGTAAAGTAATATTACTGTTCCACGTGTACGCGTATGAGCGATAGTGGCCTAGCAGCACGTGTGGAGAGGAACGAAGCGACGAGGAGTAAGTACCGTACGTATATAGCTATCTATTGGAGCGTGAACGGAAGTGTGTGTGTGTGATTTTTTGATTGAATTTGATTATTCATTTGTTGGCTTGGAATTTATTAATAAATAGAGAAAATTGGCATTTTGTGTGGTAATTGACCCTTATTGCATGCTCTATAATCATACATATATAGCAGGACGAACCCAGAAATAAATTTATTGTGTTGGAGGGAAGGATACAGGGATATAACTCTGGTAACTCGCTGCAGCCAACCAACGAGATTACATATTAACCAGTAAGGTAAGCTTGGTAATTATTATAAAGCCACATTCAATTGATATCTGTTCAGTCCACCCCCACATAATTGGCGCCCGAACAGGGACCTGCTCTTTGTATTAATTCCAGTCACACACGCGCACACCTTCACGAGTAGATAGATTACGGTTGTCCAGGAATTAAGGCAAAGGAAACAATAGAAAATATTTTAATATGTATACCGTAGCCGAATTAATGGAGGAAGCCCGAAGCTTGGGATATACAGATACGGTCGAGATTCGACAGTACGTAGAGCGTCGTCAAGAGGATGACAGGCTCGAAAGGTTGAGTCAGAGAGAGGCTGAAAAGGAACAGAGAGAGGCTGAAAAGGAACAGAGAGAGGCAGAAGAGAGAGAGAGAGCGCATGAAAGAGAAAGATGGGCACACGAGCAGAAAATGGTGGAACTGCAAGCACAGGCGAATAGTAGTCAAAGCAGTATTGCAAGCCCGACTACAGTAACCCCGAGACTACAACTGGCGAAGTATGTAGAGGGAGACGAAATTGAACCGTTTATTGAGCGATTCGAGATGCTTGCAGACACATACGTCTTTGGTGACGATGTGAAGAAAATAGAGTTCCTTAACCTGTTCGATGGTAAAAGCCTTAGTATCCTCTACCGACTCGATCCTGACACCAGGAATTATGCGAGCATGAAAAAAGCTCTGTTACAAGCATATGGGGTGACGGTCGATGATGCACGGAAGCAGTTTTTGAGTGCTTCCTTGCAAGATAAAGAGACCGTTGCACAGTTTAGTGCACGTCTCGCTAGCCACCTGGATCAGTGGTTTGAGAAGGCCGAAACACCCAAGACGTTGGAGGGGATAAAGGACTTGTTGCTTCGCACGCAACTAGAGAAGTCGTGTCCTCCAGAATTGTCGGCTCAACTCAAAACCCATAAGATTAATTGCCTCAAGGAAATGGTGGAAATGTCGGATGCACATTTTACCGCATACGGTTACCACACGCGGGTTCAGTCGTGTGAGAATTTAACTCAGTTAAATAAGCCTTCCCAAGACTCTGCTGGTTCATATAATAAATCGAGTAATAATGATTATTCACAGCAGCAGAGTCAGGTTGTACGTCAACAACCTAATCCTCTCTTTAATCACGCCAAGAAACAAGGCAATAATTATTATTCTCAGCAGTCAAGTCAGTACCGTTATCAGGGGAGAAGTAACGGGAAGAGTTATAATAACCACGGTGGTAATAAGGGTTATTATCAGCGATCGGCTGCTGCTACATATAGTGAACCACAGTACCCAGCTGTAGGTACGGCAGCTACGGCTAGCGTTGCTGGGGAAACTCCCGAGGGTGGAGAAGGATATACCCAGCAGACGACGGAAGCTCGTCAGGGTGAGAAGGATGAAGGGTTACGTGTTCACGGGGACCATCGGTGGTTTAAAGGGAAGTGCTAGCGTTGGGGCAGACCTTATGTCACGGTTGCCTGAGGAAATCGAGCGAGTAACTAATTATGGGTTATAGTTAGGATCCAAATTACTCGTTTTATTGTTATTTCCGAGTGCAACGAGCACAAACCCTTTATCCAAACTCAGATTTGGGGTTCACCTCGGTCTGATGTTTGGATATTGCATTGGGTCTTCCAAGACTTGGGTTTCAGCGGTTATCCCTGACTCGAGTCTTGGATGATTAATTAATATATATATATTGCCTTACAGGAATTGATGGCAGTTGGATGGTCTCCAGAATAATTTTTTGTATTTTTATTATTACATATTATGTAACAATGACACAATGTATTACATACACCACACTTATATATTGTTTAAATGTGTACTATTGGTACTAGACATTACCAGGTATAATTATTCTTGCCACGGAGTTTCTCCTTAGATTTTCAAAGTTAAAGTAACTGTTAGGAGTTTTTCACTCATTGGCAAAAATAAACACTTAACTGGTATTGAGTCATGACACATACAAGAATGAGTGAAGTGTGAGTGAGTTGTTATTGTAATAGTTATACATGCAAAGACGTCATTACCACTTCATTATTTTATTAAACATTGCATAGAGCAATGTCTCTTTTGTGTGTGCGAATGTCACGGTTTGATCCGTGACCATAACGCAACATACGTAAGTAGTAGGATGCTATATATTATATATATATTAACAAAAGGACACCACGTGTGGGGAATGTTCTATAAGGCATGGAACAGTGGTATTTTTCTCAGTCAGGAAGACAAAGACAGAGAATTTTGAAATATAGGAGTGCTGGTACCTGGTAATTAAGGAAGGTCATGTCAGGTCAGGTGAGGTCGAGTACCCACTCACTCCATCCCGTGTCTGGAGTCATTGCTACAAATTTTGCATTAATAACTATGCTATGGGGGCATTTATTACTTATTAAAATTGATTTTGAAGTGGAAGGGAATCATTTGCAAGCAGTTGCATGTTATGGGAAAAGTGATTTGCATGTATAACTAGGTATGAGTGACAACATGTAAACGTAGTCAAGGACTAGGCTATGCGAACACATGAGAGGGAGGACAAGCATGGCCGACAGTTGGGCCAGGTAGATAAAAGGTTAAATGGGGAGGAGTCAGAAGGGTAATTAACCTCCACCACCCTTGTCCTGATTTTTGAAAATATATTTAGTTGGTAGCTAGACACTCGACGAAGAACACACCTCGTATCCAGCCCTCGTTGCTTTGCCTAGGGGCCTATAGTTTTAACGTAACGTCGAAATTGTTTAATTACTTTTTCACAAGACTTATTGTTAATTAACTCACTATTCATTCGCTAGACGAGAATCAGTAAGGTGTCAATTTATAGGTGAGGAGAGGGCTGGCGGGAATTACGAGTGTGTGTGTGTGTACAAGGGACGAGTGTGATTGACATTGAAATATACCAACTGGGTTGCTTGATTTCCATTACTATTACGATAACGTAATTACCGTCTCCTGTGTGTACGAGGGGAAGTGCTAGCTTGTGATAAGTATATTAAAGTAAAGTAATATTACTGTTCCACGTGTACGCGTATGAGCGATAGTGGCCTAGCAGCACGTGTGGAGAGGAACGAAGCGACGAGGAGTAAGTACCGTACGTATATAGCTATCTATTGGAGCGTGAACGGAAGTGTGTGTGTGTGATTTTTTGATTGAATTTGATTATTCATTTGTTGGCTTGGAATTTATTAATAAATAGAGAAAATTGGCATTTTGTGTGGTAATTGACCCTTATTGCATGCTCTATAATCATACATATATAGCAGGACGAACCCAGAAATAAATTTATTGTGTTGGAGGGAAGGATACAGGGATATAACTCTGGTAACTCGCTGCAGCCAACCAACGAGATTACATATTAACCAGTAAGGTAAGCTTGGTAATTATTATAAAGCCACATTCAATTGATATCTGTTCAGTCCACCCCCACAATTGTACACTGACTATTATTATTATTAGACATTGTACACTGACTATTATTATTATTAGACATTGTACACTGACTATTATTATTATTAGACATTGTACACTGACTATTATTATTATTAGACATTGTACACTGACTATTATTATTATTAGACATTGTACACTGACTATTATTATTATTAGACATTGTACACTGACTATTATTATTATTAGACATTGTACACTGACTATTATTATTATTAGACATTGTACACTGACTATTATTATTATAAGACATTGTACACTGACTATTATTATTATTAGACATTGTACACTGACTATTATTATTATTAGACATTGTACACTGACTATTATTATTATTAGACATTGTACACTGACTATTATTATTATTAGACATTGTACACTGACTATTATTATTATTAGACATTGTACACTGACTATTATTATTATTAGACATTGTACACTGACTATTATTATTATTAGACATTGTACACTGACCTCGGTGACCTACAGTCTCACCCACCACGCCTACACATGGTGACTCTTTGTAATGTATATATTTTACCACAGTAGATTCACACACATATAGGTTTTAATTTCTTTGTAATGTATATATTTTACCACAGTAGATTCACACACATATAGGTTTTAATTTCTTTGTAATGTATATATTTTACCACAGTAGATTCACACACATATAGGTTTTAATTTCTTTGTAATGTATATATTGTTACGGGACTGGAAGACCACTTCACACCATAACTACTTGTTACCTGGTTCGACCACGGAAAGGGATGCGAGAGAGACCAAGACCTGGTTGGTCTTGAGTGTAGTGTCTTGTGAAGCTCCAGATTCCCTCATTTGCATATTCGGCCGTCTGCACCAATCAAGAATAGTTCCAAGTTCACAAGATAGCCAATCCTGGAATGTTGTGGCTCTGACGTATGTTTCTCAAAGACTATATATAGCGAGAAAACCCGGTGTTCAGTAGTCATTCTTCCAGCATTCCTCAACTGATAAGTGTTCTGTGTGAGGCCTATATCTTCCCCTTCTGTAACTGGACTACTTGTGTCAGACTGGCATTAATTCGGTGAAGTATTATTATTATTAAGTTTGGTGTCTTACGTGTCTTGCATTGTTGGTGTCTTAAGTGTCTTACATTATTGCGTTGTTAAGTGTATTATTAGTATTCCGTGTATTATTGTGTGTATTATTAGTATTAAGTGTATGTGTATTATTAGGGTATTACTATTGTCTTGTGTCTTATATATTTGAGAGGGTATTATTGGATATATTATTGTTTGTGTTATTGTTGGTTTACGATTACGTTATTGAGCAATCTACTGAGTATGTTGGATGGTTTGGGTTACGTGAATTCAGTGGGATTTGATATTCATGGGATAAATGTGTTTAATGTTAAAATAAACTTATATTGTTTTTAAGATCTAGTATTTTACTTAATTGGCGACCTCTAGAGTTCCTGGGTTTGTAACATAAATTGGCGACCTCGCCAGGATCTATACCCTTATCTGAAGACAGCTCAGTATATTGCCGGTGGTTTAGTATGCATTTAATTAATGAAGATGACGTGCAAACTTTTTGTAATTCTATGCCTTGTTATGAGGATATTAATTCACTTGATGCTCATGAACTTAAGCTAGTAGCTTCCTTTTTGCGACTTGAGTATATGTTACTGCCCAAAGAGGAGTTGGTGAAATCTATTGCATTGCATATTTGTGATAATGAGCAAGTTTATGAACAAAGTGGTCAACAAGGAACTAATGGAGTGGCTAGAGCTAATTTAGTTGAGTTGGAAATGCCTGCAGATACAGTTACAGAGTCTAGGGATCTGCCCAGTAGTGGTGTTTCTCTTGGTGATTGGCAAATGAGATTAGAGCTAGCTAAGATACAGTTGGAACAAACCAAGATTCAGGCACAAGTGGAACAAACTAAGGTTCAGGCACAAGTAGAACGAGCACGAATTGATGCAGAGGTTCGGATGAGGTCACAAACCCCTAAGTTTGATGTAAGTAGTATGATAAAGTTGGTACCCCCTTTCATTGAAGATGTAGATGTATATTTTCGTATTTTTGAGAGGGTTGCAATAAGAATGTCATGGCCGAAGGAGCATTGGCCCATATTATTACAGAGTGTGTTGAAGGGTAAAGCCCAAAGTGCTTATATTGCTCTGTCAGAGGTTCAGTGTTCTGATTATGAAGTGGTTAAAAAGGAAATTTTAAAGGCCTATGAACTTGTACCCGAGGTGTATAGATGTAAGTTCCGTAAAGCTCGTAAGACACCAAACCAAACTTATGTTGAGTTTGCCAGAGAAAAGAGGGACTTCTTTGAGCAGTGGTTGCGCTCTAAACGCGTTACAGACTTTGAGCAGTTGTCTGAATTAATTCTGCTGGAGGAGTTTGGGGAGAGTATCTCTGAGGAAATTGCAACTTATATCCTAGAGAAGGATGTTGATAAATTAGACGATGCTGCTGTTTTAGCAGATAGTTTTGCTCTGTCTCGTAAATTTTCCTCAAAGAAACCCTCCATATTTAAATGTGTTAAGGTGGAAAAAGAACTCCAAAATACAGTGAGTAAGCACAATTTTAATGGTAGCCCTAAAAGTCCAGTTGCACAAGGTGGGGATACTCGAGTTTGTTATTATTGTAAGAAACCGGGCCATCAGGTAAGGGAATGTTGGAAGAAGACGAGGGATTCAAATCAGAGGAAGTCGGTCTGTTTAATTGATAGGGAAATAACCCCAGTCTCAGACCGAAAATATGTTAGTCCCAGGGGGGATGGGAATGTGAAGACTGTTGGTTTAATGTCTACTCTGAGGAATCCCGATGTAGATGATGATTTAAATGTATGTAACTTAGTGGTTAAAGGTGTTGAGGTTTCAAAGGACTGTGTGGAATTGGAACCTCAATATTCTGACTGTGTGAACTATGTGGATCCTAATATGGGAACTTATAATGCATTTCTGTCGCAAGGACTAGTTTCTAGTTGTGGGGAACAAAGGCAGGTTACAATTTTAAGGGACTCTGGTGCATTACAGTCTTTAATGGTGAAAGACTTGGTCCCTTGTGAGGAAACTGGGAAAAAGGTCTTGGTGAAGACACTGTGTGGTTTGGAGTGTGTGCCCTTAGTATCTATTGACTTGCAGTCCCAACTGTTTAATGGCCAAGCTATGGTGGGGGTGGTTGAGGAATTGCCAGTCCCTGGGGTAGATTTCTTAATGGGTAATGATATAGCTGGTGGGAAAGTGAGTGTGGCGCCAGTGGTATCTGAGACTCCAGTGTATTCTAATGAAATAGAGCAGTTAGAGAGACAAATGCCAGAGTTATTCCCTGTATGTGCGGTTACCAGAGCTAGGGCCGCAGGTGGTACAAAGATGGAGGATAAGTCCTCTGAAGGCTTAGGTTTAGATAAGCTTTTCTGTGTGACTGATCAGATGGTAATGTCAGATCAGGAGGACTTGAGGGAGTCCCAACAAAATGACCCTGAGTTAAGAGGATTATTTGAAGTAGCGGAGGAAAAAGATCCTTCGGAATCTTACTATGTGAACAGGGGCGTGTTGATGCGCAGATGGAGATCTCCCTCTTGTTCAGTTGGTGATGCTGAGTGGAGTACTGTCAACCAAGTGGTGATTCCACAGAAATATAGGCAGTCCATTTTAAAACTAGCTCATGATTCTAGTTTTGCTGGTCACTTAGGTGTCAGGAAGACCTTGGATAGGATTTGGAGGTGTTTTTATTGGCCTGGGATTCGTCGTGATGTGTCTCGATACTGTAAGTCCTGTCATACCTGTCAGATGATGGGCAAACCAAATCAACCTATCAAAGTTGCTCCACTCATTCCTATACCTGTATTTGAGGAACCTTTTTGTAGAGTCATGGTGGATATTGTTGGACCATTACCAAAAACGTCAGGAGGTCATAGTTACATATTAACCTTAATGGATATGGCGACGAGGTACCCGGAGGCTATACCTCTAAGAAATATTAATGCAAAAACAGTAGTAAAAGAAATGGTTACCTTCTTTACTAGGTTTGGCTTACCAGAAGAGGTACAGTCTGATCAAGGATCAAATTTCATGTCCAAGGTTATGAAACAGTCTCTCAAAGAGCTGGGTATAAATCAGGTTACCTCGACCGCTTATCATCCCCAGAGCCAAGGGGCCATAGAAAGATATCACCAAACTTTAAAATCCATGTTAAAGAAATATTGTTACGAAAATGACAAGGACTGGGATAAAGGCTTGCCATATTTACTTTTTGCCTCTAGAGAATGCCCAGTTGAGTCCTTGGGATTTTCGCCTTTCGAGTTAATGTTCACTCATGAGGTTAGGGGACCTTTAAAGATTTTAAAAGAACAATGGTTAGGTAGAAAGGAGGGTCCTGGTTTATTAACTACAGTGTTGGACCTCAAAGAACGATTAAGGGAGTGTTGGAAGATGGCACATGAAAATTTAAATGTTACTCGGGGAAAAATGAAAACCTGGTATGATCGGAAGGCCAGGAAAAGAGAGTTTAAGGAGAGAGATAAGGTGCTAGTGCTGTTACCTATGCAAGGACAGCCATTGCAGGCCAAATTCTGTGGTCCATATGAGGTTGTGAAGAGGATGAATGAAGTTAACTATGTGATCGCTACTCCAGACAGAAGGAAGTCTCGGCGCTTATGCCATGTAAATATCTTAAAGCCTTATTTCCAGCGAGAGGAGCCCAGTGTGTCTGTGTGTACTGTGTCTCTGTGTCCACTGGAGGAAGAGGAAGAATGCTGCCCATCCGTGGAGACTGTGGAAACCTGGATGGACAATGACAAGGCATGGGTCGAGGTCTCGGGGAAGCTTTCTCATCTGCCCGAGGTGCAGAGGGAAGAGTTTCTTGCCCTACTGTCTCAGTACCAGGATGTCTTCAGGAGTGCACCAGGGAGAACCACAGCGGCTTGCCATGATGTGGATGTGGGTGAAGCAAGACCAGTGAAACAGTCACCGTACCGTGTCAGCCCTCGTCTGTTTCCCATCATCCAGAAGGAGCTGACCTATATGGTGAACCATGGACTTGTCCAACCTGTTCAGAGTGAATGGTGCTCGCCAGTCACTATTGTCCCTAAGCCAGGTGGGTCGTATAGGTTTTGTATCGACTACAGAAAAGTCAACTCTGTAACTAAAACTGATTCCTACCCCCTTCCAAGAGTAGAAGATTGCATAGACAGAGTAGGAAACTCCTGCTTCATCAGTAAATTTGATTTGTTGAAGGGTTACTGGCAAGTACCGTTAACTGAAAGGGCACAAGAAATATCTTGTTTTGGTACCATGGGGCAAACCTTCAGTTGTACAGTGATGCCGTATGGCATGAAAAATGCCCCAGCAACCTTTCAACGAATGATGAATACCATAACTGCTGACGTTCTAGGTTGTATTACTTATATAGATGATGTTGTTATATTTAGCGATACATGGGAGGAACATATTGAGAGAGTTGATGTCCTGTTACATAAATTGTCTAATGCCAACCTTGTGGTAAATTTGTCAAAATGTACATTTGTTAAGGCGAGAGTACAGTATCTCGGGTATGTCATTGGTCAGGGCGTAGTTGCTCCTCCTCAAGCAAAGATAGAATCCATTTGTAATATACCTGTCCCTCTATCACGGAAGGAACTAAGGCGCTTCATTGGCATGATTGGATATTACCGAAGGTTCATAGTGAACTTTGCTTCAGTGTTAGCCCCCCTTACAGACTTGCTTAAGAAGGGTGTAGAGTTCGTATGGAGTGACAAATGTAATGTAGCATTTAATCAATTGAAGGCAGTTTTGTGTCATGCACCTGTCCTACGGGCCCCAAATTTTAATAAACCCTTTAAACTTCTTTGTGATGCAAGTAAGGTGGGAGCTGGATCAGTTTTGATGCAGGAGGATGAAAGTGGTTTTAACCATCCTGTGTGTTACTTCAGCAGGAAGTTTTCTCCTGCTCAGAGGAACTATTCAACTATAGAACAGGAACTACTTTCACTTATTTTAGCTTTACAGCATTTTGCTGTGTATGTTGGTCCTTCAGGGAGTACTGTTGAGGTATTTACAGACCATCATCCACTCAAGTACTTGAATAAGTTTAGAGATAAAAACGGCAGGTTAACTAGGTGGAGCTTGTATCTACAAGAATATAACTTGTCAGTAAACCATATTAAAGGAACACATAATGTTATAGCAGACTGTTTGTCTAGGATTTGAATTAGGATTTATTATATTGCATGTTCGAATGGAAAATTTCCTTTGGTAAATTTTCTTTTAGGTGGGGAGGTGTTACGGGACTGGAAGACCACTTCACACCATAACTACTTGTTACCTGGTTCGACCACGGAAAGGGATGCGAGAGAGACCAAGACCTGGTTGGTCTTGAGTGTAGTGTCTTGTGAAGCTCCAGATTCCCTCATTTGCATATTCGGCCGTCTGCACCAATCAAGAATAGTTCCAAGTTCACAAGATAGCCAATCCTGGAATGTTGTGGCTCTGACGTATGTTTCTCAAAGACTATATATAGCGAGAAAACCCGGTGTTCAGTAGTCATTCTTCCAGCATTCCTCAACTGATAAGTGTTCTGTGTGAGGCCTATATCTTCCCCTTCTGTAACTGGACTACTTGTGTCAGACTGGCATTAATTCGGTGAAGTATTATTATTATTAAGTTTGGTGTCTTACGTGTCTTGCATTGTTGGTGTCTTAAGTGTCTTACATTATTGCGTTGTTAAGTGTATTATTAGTATTCCGTGTATTATTGTGTGTATTATTAGTATTAAGTGTATGTGTATTATTAGGGTATTACTATTGTCTTGTGTCTTATATATTTGAGAGGGTATTATTGGATATATTATTGTTTGTGTTATTGTTGGTTTACGATTACGTTATTGAGCAATCTACTGAGTATGTTGGATGGTTTGGGTTACGTGAATTCAGTGGGATTTGATATTCATGGGATAAATGTGTTTAATGTTAAAATAAACTTATATTGTTTTTAAGATCTAGTATTTTACTTAATTGGCGACCTCTAGAGTTCCTGGGTTTGTAACAATATTTTACCACAGTAGATTCACACACATATAGGTTTTAATTTCTTTGTAATGTATATATTTTACCACAGTAGATTCACACACATATAGGTTTTAATTTCTTTGTAATGTATATATTTTACCACAGTAGATTCACACATATATAGGTTTTAATTTCTTTGTAATGTATATATTTTAATGACGTATATTTTAGCGTTAACGACTAATTCTCTTTTTATTTAGTATTATTGTGGTGTTTTTTGACTTGACAATCTTGATGCCGCTGGAATGAGCTCTGTGTGTTAGCCTTGTCAGCCACCAGATGGGGGGAAGGACGGCTGTGGCTAGTGGCAGGGAGGGGGTCTCTAGTCTGTCCTGTAGGGGGAAGGACGGCTGTGGCTAGTGGCAGGGAGGGGGTCTCTAGTCTGTCCTGTAGGGAAGGATGGCTGTGGCTAGTGGCAGGGAGGGGGTGTCTAGTCTATCCTGTAGGGAAGGATGGCTGTGGCTAGTGGCAGGGAGGGGGTGTCTAGTCTGCCAGATGGGGGGAAGGACGGCTGTGGCTAGTGGCAGGGAGGGGGTCTCTAGTCTATCCTGTAGGGAAGGATGGCTGTGGCTAGTGGCAGGGAGGGGGTGTCTAGTCTGCCAGATGGGGGGAAAGACGGCTGTGGCTAGTGGCAGGGAGGGGGTCTCTAGTCTGTCCTGTGGGGGGAAGGACGGCTGTGGCTAGTGGCAGGGAGGGGGTCTCTAGTCTGTCCTGTGGGGGGAAGGACGGCTGTGGCTAGTGGCAGGGAGGGGGTCTCTAGTCTGTCCTGTGAGGGGAAGGGGAGAGGAAGAAGGTTTGAGAGTTGTTGTTGTTGTTAGTAGCGATTAGTGTGAATGGAATGGTGAATGAGGTTAACAGGAGAGAGATAGTGGAGTGTGCTAGGAGTAGAATAGATAACTGATACACATATGAAAGGATGGTGGTATGGAAGAGAGTGTTGTGGGAAGGAATGGAAGGAGGCGTGGTGTGGAAGAGAGTGGGGATGGAGGGAAGAGTGTGTTGTGGGAAGGAATGGAAGGAGGCGAGGTATGGAAGAGAGTGGGGGGGATGGAGGGAAGAGTGTGTTGTGGGAAGGAATGGAAGGAGGCGTGGTATAGACTTGGTATGGCTGAAAAGAGTAAAGGAAGAGGAAAGAAAGGATGTGCATTGTTGGTGTCTGGGAGGGTGTGGAAAGGAATAGATGGACATGGAAGGAAGGGTACAAGAATAGTAGGGATGACTGGTAAGATTGGGATAGTGAAGTATGCTTGGGTCTGTGTGTATGCTCCGGTGAACGTGCAGACCAAAGTAGGAGAAAAGGAAAGAGTTTTGGGATGAAGTGAATGAATGTCTGAGAAGGTTTAAAAGAGGAAGGAGGATTGTGTATGTGGGAGACATGGATGGGAAGGTAGGGAAGGAAAGAATAGGAAATGTATGGTAGTAGGCAAGTGGTGTGTGAATGGAATACATGAGAATGGTGAGTGCCTGGTGGTGGATGTGTGTGTGTGTGTCGAGGCGGGGTGGTTCCTCGCCAACACCTGCTTCGAACACAGACTGATCCACAGGTATACATGGAATAGTAGGGATGAAAGGGGAGCAGATGAGTTTGATAGATTACATAGCTGTGGATGAAAGGATAAGGAAAGATGTGATATATAAATTGTGGCTTGGATTGCATTAAATTTCATTTGTCAACACGTAAAAAATCTTAGATGTGATGCGATTCTCGATAAACAAAAATCACACGATACGGCTGATTAACAAATACACAAACAAATATTTCCCAGCAGAGATCAATGGTGGACTCATGAAACAAAAACAGTTCAAAGCGGTCCCATATCTATACACTTCAAACCGATCCCTTATCTATACACTTCAAACCGATCCCTTATCTATACACTTCAAACCGGTCCCTTATCTATACACTTCAAACCAGTCCCTTATCTATACACTTCAAACCAGTCCCTTATCTATACACTTCAAACCAGTCCCTTATCTATACACTTCAAACCGGTCCCTTATCTATACACTTCAAACCAGTCCCTTATCTATACACAAAACGTCTCGTCCTAACTTAATTAACCTCCCCTATGTTCAATGAAGGGGCCATTTCAGGTGAGCGAGTCAGGCCCGTAGTTTTAAAACATTTGAGGGCCCTTACTGGAGCTCTATGAACCCTCCAAATAATCCAGGCCACAAAACGCTTCAGTGTTTCGAATAGGGAATCTGTTGCCTGGAGCAGTTTGGAGAATTTATAGAGCTCCAGTAAGGGCCCTCAATTTTTTTAAAACTACGGGTGTCTGTTTTACTTTATGTATCCGCAGCTGTACAACATCAAAGCCGATATTTAAAGCATATTTTTATACACTTGGACACGACATACATTCACGCAAAGAACAAGACAAATATCCTAATGATAAAGCACTCACACACACACACTCACACTCACTCATATACACACACACACACACACACTCACTCACTCACTCACTCATATACACACACACTCACACACTCACACTCACTCACACACACACACACACACACACACGAACAACATCCCCCACGTGATACAAACAATAACATTGAAATAGGTCAGTGAATGAGTGAGTGAGTCCTCCCCACTGCGGGAAGTAGTAATGGTGGTGACATCTGGTGCCGCAACGTCCAGGCTCCAGGTGCTGTGTTAGAGAGAGAGAGGGGGGGGGGGGGGCGTCTAGTGTTGAATAAGGACCCTGTGATCGCGTACCAGAATTGGAGGCTTCTGATTCCTCCTAAGTTTACCATAAAACCAGCTTCCCCATATTGGTGGTGTTTCGTGGTAATATTTGACGAACTCCCTTTATCTCTCGTTGTCTGACACTTCACCGAGGGAGTCTGTCTGAAGGAATACAACTCACTCGTTTTTTCTTTTCTTTTGGGTCTTGGTATATATAGGCTGACGGACCGTTCTATTCATCTCTTGTAGTTTGTTATCTTCATTCATTAATTTTCGTTGTTAGCATTATCTCTCTCTCTCTCTCTTTTTCTGTGTGTGTGTGTGTGGGTGTGGGTGTGTGTGTGTGTGTGTGTGTGTATGTGTGTGTCTGTGTGTACTATCATCTAATGTTTTTGTGTTTGGCTCTGTGTGTGTGTGTGTGTGTGTGTGTCAGTATTTATGCATGTATGCTTGAGAATATTTGCTGAGTTTGTTGACTTACGAGAACAACGCCTTGTCAGTAATCATAGGAAGGCTTCATTCTGTTTCACAATGGTATGACAGAATAACTGAGTGTTGTGGAGAGTGTTGTGGAGTTTACCAAGGCTGCATGGTCATCCACACCATTGTAAACAGCACTAATGTTCTTGCATGCTGGGCCCCTATAGGCTGCCGTACACGCTTAGTGCCACTTAGTAAACACACGGTATAGCCAGTTTGTTGCTTCCACATTGCACTACACCTTTCAAAACAGCGAGAGGAGGAGGAGAAGGAGTAGGGGAAGAGGAGGAGGAGGAATAAGGAAAGGGGAAGAGGAGGAGGAGTAGTAGTAAGGGAAGGGAAAGAGGAGGAGGAGGAGGAGTAAGGGAAGGAGAAGAGGAGGAGGAGAAGTAAGGGAAGGGAAAGAGAAGGAGGAGGAGTAAGGGAAGGGGAAGAGGAGGAGGAGTAAGGGAAGGGAAAGGGAGGAGGAGGAGAAGGAGTATTAAGGGAAGGAGAAGAGGAGGAGGAGAAGGAGGAATAAGGGAAGGGGAGGAGGAGGAGGAGTAGTAAGGGAAGGAGAAGAGGAGGAGGAGTAAGGGAAGGGAAAGGGAGGAGGAGGAGGAGGAGTAGTAAGGGAAGGAGACGAGGAGGAGGAGTATTAGTAAGGGAAGGGAAAGAGGAGGAGGAGGAGGAGTAAGGGAAGGAGAAGAGGAGGAGGAGGAGTAAGGGAAGGGAAAGAGGAGTAGGAGTAAGGGAAGGGGAAGAGGAGGTGGAGGAGTAAGGGAAGGGAAAGAGGAGGAGGAGGAGTAAGGGAAGGGAAAGAGGAGTAGGAGTAAGGGAAGGGGAAGAGGAGGGGTGGAGGAGTAAGTGAAGGGGAAGAGGAGGAGGAGGAGTAGTAAGGGAAGGAGAAGAGGAGGAGGAGGAATGAGGAAAGGGGAAGAGGAGGAGGAGGAAGAGGAGTAAGGGAAGGGGAAGAGGAGGAGGAGAGACAACACACAATATATATACAAAGGATCTACTAACAGCAACTGACCTAGTGGTACTTGTGAGGCTGTTTGGTTTTACTCTCTATACTATACGAGGGTGAGGGAAAGTATACTAATGAAGGAGGAGTCTCCCCACCCACCACCACTGGAAAGGAAGAGATACCATATATTATTATTATTATTATATAGTATGGAAAAACTGGAATGGAATATAAGACAGGTGAGAAAAGATTCGTAACCTAAGCCTTTTCCACAAGGTACAGTTGGCCACACATGAATCTGGTACGCCTCACTACTTGTGAGATACCTACAACAGGAAGGAAAGTGAACAAAAGTTACAGTTTGTTGACAAGCAGACAGTAATAATATTTTAACAACAAACTACATATTTTTTTTCACTTTCCTTTCTTTTGTAGCCACCTCACAAGTAACGAGCCATATCAGCTTCATGTGTAGGCAACTGTACATGTTATCAACTCAGACTATTCCCATAATTCTGAAACGATAATCATTAATTAGATACACAAATGAAATTTAGAGTTGACTTGACCACAAATGAAGTTTGCCCCTTAAGGTAAAAGAATGGTACGATATTTTTTCCTTCCCAGTGGTGGCAGAGTGGAATGTAAACAAACCGAGTGGGTTGCCAGGCGTACGATAAAAGTGAAGTATGTGTAATTAAGTAATTAGTGGGGTGTTCTTTGTGACAAAAATGTTCTCTGTCCCCCTTCACTGTCACACACTTTTCGTGTGTGAATTCCTGGCGTTGTAGGTGGTCACATGACAATTTGTATAACATGACAGACAAACAGAGTCTCTTCATTTAGATATATAGATTATGTTTCCGGCTGAGGTATTACACAGGAGCTTGTAACCACTTGCAGAGGTGGATTATACTGGCTCAAATGACTATAATATAATAACTGGGGAGCATAGTAGCTGAGATGTGGATTCACTGTTTTATATTTATTGAGTCTGTTTATAAATATTTTGATGTTATTACTTGTTATGACGAGACTAGAGAGTTGAAGAAGAAGTGCTTGGCCTCGTCAGTGTGGAATCACTTGCCTCGAACTTTAAAATCCTTTGTTTTTTTGTTTCTCTTGCCTGGTTAACCCGTAAAGAGCAAGGGTAGTTGTAAAACACACACAAACAAACAGTTGACAAATAATATCTTGTAAAAAACTAAACCTACATGAATCAATGATAAACGATATTGAAGTACAAACTTTTAGCTGTTTCCTGTATCGCTTGATTAATGAAATAAGTAAGTGGGAGCTCAGTCAACACTACCTAGATATCTCAATGGTGTTGACTCAAGTCTCACACTCACGTGAACCACTAGTGTACTCAGCTCCGTTTTCTTTTATATTATCACTGACATCACAGGATCTGCGTGTTGGGGTAAGGGTGAGGGTACTGTACAATCGGCGGCAAAAGTCCTGTCGCCTCACTTGCTTCACCGTGGCATACGATTTCATAGACTCGAGATTATTAAGTGTATAAAACGTGTGTATTTCTCGAGTCCATGAATACTGTGTGTCTCGGTGAAGCAGATTAGACGACAGGACTTCTGCCGACGACTGTACCTCTCTTTCTTTTTACCTTGGTAAAAGTTATATTGATTTCTCCAGTTTGGGTCGTGGTCTTTTTTTATTATTATTAATAGCCCTTGAAGTGACGGGATAAACAATGAAAAAGAAGAGGAATATAATTAGACCAAAATTGGATATGTATTCCTCGAAGAAGCTAAATTCATAATAGTGCTATAATAATTACAGTAGGTTTTGCGTCGAAGTTTGAATATAGGCTAAGGTTCTTTATTTTGGACTATGAACTACCGTACTGCAAATTATATCTTATTTTCTCGGCGACTTGTATTTAGTATAGTGAGCTGTATAGTGTAGATGTGTATAGTGTAGATGTGTATAGTGTAGATGTGTACAGTCGGTGGCAACAAATGTCGTGTCGTCACCACGTGTTGGGTCCAGTCATGGTATGTAGTATTTATTATATGTAAACATCAGCTTCATAGAATCGTAAACTGAACACTCAGGGAAGAGTTTTGAATTAATTTGACCCCCTCTTGGTTTGTCGTTGTAATTGTATATAGTAAATGTGTTTGTTTGATTATTAGCCATTGTGTTTTCCTTCAAGGAGTGAGTGACTGGTGAGTGAGTGAGTGAGTGAATGACTGGTGAGTGAGTGAGTGAGTGAATGACTGGTGAGTGAGTGAGTGAGTGAGTGAATGACTGGTGAGTGAGTGAGTGAGTGAGTGAATGACTGGTGAGTGAGTGAGTGAGTGAGTGAGTGAATGACTGGTGAGTGAGTGAGTGAGTGAGTGAGTGAGTGAATGAGTGAGTGAGGCCACACCACTTTTGACACAAGCTGTATACGAAGGTTTACAAAAGTGGGTTGGTTGTCTAAGCCAGCCACAATGGTACTGAAGCCCCAGTGTTGCCAACGACTACTAAACAGACACACAGAAGGTGAACTCTGCCTTGCCCTCAGAACCACAGGTAGATAGACAGGTAAACAGCAGACAGATAGACAGACAGGTTGACAGACAAGCAGGCAGGCAAGTAGGCAGGTAGACAGACAGGTAAACAGGCACACAGATAGACAGACAGGTTGACAGACAGGTAGACAGACAGGCAGACAGGCAGGTAAAAATGAGACAGCTAGGCAGGTAGACAAGCAGGCAGGTAGACAGGTAGGTAGACAAGCAGGCAGGTAGACAAGCAGGGGGCAGGTAGACATATAGGTAGGTAGACAGGCAGGCACACAGACATACAGACTGATAGGCAGGTAGACAATCAGGGACACAGACATACAAGCAGACAGGCAACTCGTGTAACCCAACTGTAAAACTCTATATAGCCTGTATGTGAATGTGTATCTCCGTATCCCTTCCCATCCCTTATTATCCTGTTGTCATTCCCATTGCGCATGGTTGAAGGAATAAACTTGGACATGCACCACCACCAGTGTTGTCATTTGTACGGTCCACTAGTGAGTTGTGCAGAGAGTGTCATTTATAACAGCGTAGTGACTGTAGTGGGAATGAATCTCTGTTATATATCCTGTCCCTCCTTCCTTCCTTTGCCTTCACTTCCATTGCTTTGGGACTGAGGTCTGATCGAGGTTATTGTGTTTGCTGAATGGACAATACACCGTCACTCCTTCCCATTCACTGATTATTTGATTACCACGAGAGAGAGAGAGAGAGAGAGAGAGGGCAGTGATTGGGAGGAGAGTTGGAGGCAGGAGAGAAGTTAGTTAATCTGAGAGAGAGAGAGAGAGAGAGGGTGGGGGATCGAGGCAGGGAGTTAGAGAGGAAGGGAAGAAGAGAGGGAAAGAGAGAGTGGAAGAAAGGAAGGAAGGGGTTGAGGCAGGGAGAGAGAGAGGAAGAGTTACATAGACTAACACCAGTAGTTTTAAAACATGTGAGGGCCCTTACTGGAGCTCTATGAACCCTCCAAATAATCCAGGCCACAAAACGCTTCAGTGTTTCAAATAGGGAATCTGTTGCCTGGAGTAGTTTGGAGAATTCCTAGAGCTCCAGTAAGGGCCCTCAAATGTTTTAAAACTACGGGTGTTACATAGATAGGCTACAGACCACAACAGACCTAACTTACGCTCCACACGAGGTGACCTGATTTGAGGATTACTGGTAGAGACAAACCTTAAGTGTCGCTCTGAGACAGTAAAAAATAGCTTTCCTAAAGTCGGTGAATTTTTCGTTGCTGCAATTCAAGCCTGACCTCGATATCATCTTCGTTATCGTCTTGGGCCAAAGTCTTGAATACATAATTTCTGACCAGAGACGAACGGCAGGCACCACACACACACACACACACACACACACACACACACACACACACACACCTAGACAAGCCTTGTGTGTGTGTGTGTGTGTGTAATATTAAATCCTTGGGTATAATGTTTGTCCTGTACACTCGTGATACATAATTTCTGACCAGAGTGTGAGGAGCAGAAAGCTTCGAATCGCCTGGTATTGTTCATATCCCCCCACCCAGTACACCTATTGAGACTGAGTTCGAATGCAGTGTGTGTGTGTGTGTGTGTGTGTGTGTGTGTGTGTGTGTGTGTGTGTGTGTGTGTGTGTGTGTGTGTGGTATTGTTCATATCCCCCACCCAGTACACCTATTGAGACTGAGTTCGAATGCAGTGTGTGTGTGTGTGTGTGTGTGTGTCTCTGGTTAGTAATTAAGTCTCATGAGTGTACAGTGTCTGTGTCAACGTGAACAACAGACGTCCAGGTCACTCCTACTCAGTCCTACTCAGTCCTACCTTGTGTAACACCAATGCCTGCAGAGAGAGAGAGAGAGAGAGAGAGAGAGAGAGAGAGAGAGAGAGAGAGAGAGAGAGAGAGAGAGAATAAGGGAAGGTGTAAGGTAGTGTGTAAGGGAAGGAAGGTGTAAGGGAGTGAGAATAGTTAGTCAGTGTAAGGGAGGGAGAATGAATAGTCAGTATAGGTGAGAGTGTAAGGAGGGAGTAAGGTTAGTGAGTATAAGGGTAAGGGACAGAGGCAGGGTGTAAGGGAGGGAGGGAGTATGGTTAGTATAAGGGAGGGTGTAAGTGAGGGAGTAAGGTTTGTGAGTATAAGGGTAAGGGAGTAAGGCTAGTGAGTATAAGGGAAAGTATAAGGGAGTAAGGATAGTGAATATAAGGTATAGAGTATACGGGTGTGTAAAATTGGTAGTTTCTCTGGTTATAAACACTGTGGAGGGTCTCGTCATCTGCTCTCCTACAGACTCATCTACAGCATTCCCTTCACCCCTTTCTTCCCTGTTCTCAGCTTCACCCCTCAGTGTTCACTCTCTCGTTTCTCACTACCCTTTCCCTCTTCCTTACTCTTTCTCTTTCATTTCACCTTTCTCTCTTTCTCTCCTCCTCTCCTCTTTCATTTTTCCTTTCTCTCTCTCTCTCTCTCTCTCTCTCTCTCTCTCTCTCTCTCTCTCTCTCTCTCTCTCTCTCTCTCTCTCTCTCTCTCTCACTCTCTCACTCTCTTTCTCTCTCTCACTCTCTTTCTCTCACTCTGTTTCCCTGTTCTCATCTTCACTCCTCTCTGTTCACTCTCTCTCTTCCTTACTCTCTCTCTTTCGCTCTCTCTCTCTCTCTCTCTCTCTCTCTCTCTCTCTCTCTCTCTCTCTCTCTCTCTCTCTCTCTCTCTCTCTCTCGATCTTCGTATGGCAAAATAATAAGGAATCAAGAAGCGACGAAGAGAATTTATCCTCTGTCTAAGAACAAGTAGTTTAATAACATCACACTAAGCCTCTAACGGAGACGTGTTCAATTTATTATTATTATTTTTTATAGGCATCTCGAACGAAATTAGACATCGTGTGTTTTGGACCTCTGTTACGGGTGTTATATTTATCACAGTTGAGGACACTTGAGTGCTCTTTGGTTCTCATCTTACTAAGTTGAGAAAAATGACAAGAAATTGAGTAGAAATGGGTTAGTGGAAGGCGAGGGTGGTGGTGGAGGAGGGGTGAGGGTGGTGGTGGTGGTGGTGGTGGTGGTGGTGGTGGAGGAAGGCAAGGGTGGTGGTGGAGGAGGGGTGGTGGTGGTGGTGGAAGGTGAGGCTGGTGGAGGAGGAGGGGTGAGGTGGTGGTGGGGTGGAGGAGGAGGAGGGGTAGTGGTGGTAGTGGTGGAAGAGGAGTGGTGGAGGAGGGGTGAGGGTGGAGGTGGAGGTGGTGGAGGAGGGGTGAGGGTGGTGGTGCGATCAAGGATTTAGTAGGAGGGGAGAGGAGGAAGAGATGGGTAGGGAGGGGAAAGGACAGTGTAGGAGAAGAGGGAGGGGGAAGGGTACCTCAAGAAAGTCAATGAGAGAGAGAGAGAGAGAGAGAGAGAGAGAGTGGGGGGGGGTGAGAGCTGGAAAGAGGTTAAAAATTGAAGCCCCTATATTTGTATCTGGCAAATATATTTTCATTTTACGATTTTCATATTGGAATAATTATACAACATTTTGTTAATAGAGTTTATATATCCTTCCAGGCAGGTTTTAGGAAGATATACAATGGACATTCCTCAACTTTAAACATATTGTTGACATTACTGTAAATCTTAATTGAAGTTACTCTCAAGTTATCCATGCTGCTTTGAACACACAGTACAGTATTGTAGTGTGAGCTGTTGAAGGGATTGTACAGCCACAATCCAATATACACACACACTTTCCTTCCATCGTAGTAAAATAATATCTTGCTAATAAAGAACAACACGTGTATTGATTTTGCACCCTCATAATAATAATAATAATAATAATAATAATAATACTGTAATAATAATAATAATAATACTGTAATAATAATAATAATAATAATAATAATAATAATAATAATAATATCCACCAACACTTTCTTTCCATCGTAGTAAAATAATATCTTGGTAATAAAGAACAACACGTATATGATTTTGCACCACCTCATAATAATAATAATAATAATTGAGGGGGTTGGTTGAGTTGACGTAAGGTGTTGTTGTTGTATGATTATAGTTTGATATGATACTGATTTATTTACACGATGGCAGGAAAGTGTCGGTGGATGGATATGTGATTGTGGCTATACACTTACTTTATTTCTTCCCAAATCTTCTTCCAATATTCAATGATAAATATTTTCATACAAATTTATAGATGTCTCTTGAACATTACGGTCTTTTTGGTATTTATTCTAGAGTAGATATTTCCCTGTTGACTCTTGAACAATCTTTATATTATTTCCCTGCGTGGGCTTCAACATTTCCTTAAGGGGGTGCGGGAGTAGGGGACAGGCTTGGGGGGTGCGGGAGTAGGGGACAGGCTTGGGGGGTGCGGGAGTAGGGGACAGGCTTGGGGGTGCGGGAGTAGGGGACAGGCTTGGGGGGTGCGGGAGTAGGGGACATGCTTGGGGAGGGTTAGGGGTTAGTGAGAATAGAGGACAGGCTTGGGGGGGGGGGGTAGAAAGTCTGTCCCCTACTCCCGCAATCCCTTAAACAGAAAAAATTTCCTGCACCTGGCAACACTGAGATATAACTCACTTGGCAACACTGCGATATAACAAACTTTTAGCCTTTTCAACGGCGCTCAGTTCTTGTTTGTTTTGATTTGAATTTAAGTTGCGAGGATAAAAATTATATTGTACAGTCACGAGCTCTAATAAGTATCCAGGTGTGCTTCGAATACCTACTTACTAGAGACAGTAAATAAACACACAATAACATCTCCATTGGAATTTATTCGTTGGTGAATTGGTGGACTGTTCAGAGTTTCAACCAAAGCTTATTATTTATACTTATTATTAGTGATCGTGACTGCATGTACAGTTGCCAAAAAAGGTATTGCGACAAATCTTGATAGAACTTTAACCCTAGTAATATCCACAACTATTTGTAGGGACTATAAGCATGTATAACAGAAGGCAATATACATATCCTTCTGTAATACATACTTATAATATTGTCACGAGTCAAAAATTGACTCTTGACATATTGGTCAATGTGAAGCAGAGATAAGTGGAAAATGACATCTTAACTACCCACCACACACTGGTGCGGGAGATGTGTTGGTACAAACTAAACAATACACATCTCAACATCTTCACTATTAAGTGGGAGATGATTATCTCTGCTACACATCCCTACTATTGTCATTATGTTTAGTGACATCTTTACTATTGGATAGAAGATGTCACTACTTTATTTATAATGTAAGAATTAGGAAGTTATGTAAAGTTCCTAGTTACTTTCCAGGTTAACTATAAAATACATATACAAATTGTAACCTGTGGAAGAAAGAGACCTTTGATCTTTGACCTTTGACCAAATAATAAACATAAAGGAAAGAGAGTTCTTTCTTTAAACCTAGCTAACTCGTGAGAGAAGGTGAGTACGTGGGAATTATAATGCATATATATCGTAGATACCCATAGAAAATAAATAATTGTTGATAAACCCCGAAAAGGTTTGTTGCAAATATAGCATGTATAACAGAAGGAAATATACATATCCTTCTGTAATACATACTTATAATATAGCATGTATAACAGAAGGAAATATACATATCCTTCTGTAATACATACTTATAATATAGCATGTATAACAGAAGGAAATATACATATCCTTCTGTAATACATACTTATAATATAGCATGTATAACAGAAGGAAATATACATATCCTTCTGTAATACATACTTATAATATAGCATGTATAACAGAAGGAAATATACATATCCTTCTGTAATACATACTTATAATATAGCATGTATAACAGAAGGAAATATACATATCCTTCTGTAATACATACTTATAATATAGCATGTATAACAGAAGGAAATATACATATCCTTCTGTAATACATACTTATAATATAGCATGTATAACAGAAGGAAATATACATATCCTTCTGTAATACATACTTATAATATAGCATGTATAACAGAAGGAAATATACATATCCTTCTGTAATACATACTTATAATATAGCATGTATAACAGAAGGAAATATACATATCCTTCTGTAATACATACTTATAATATAGCATGTATAACAGAAGGAAATATACATATCCTTCTGTAATACATACTTATAATATAGCATGTATAACAGAAGGAAATATACATATCCTTCTGTAATACATACTTATAATATAGCATGTATAACAGAAGGAAATATACATATCCTTCTGTAATACATACTTATAATATAGCATGTATAACAGAAGGAAATATACATATCCTTCTGTAATACATACTTATAATATAGCATGTATAACAGAAGGAAATATACATATCCTTCTGTAATACATACTTATAATATAGCATGTATATACAGAAGGAAATATACATATCCTTCTGTAATACATACTTATAATATAGCTTGTATATACAGAAGGAAATATACATATCCTTCTGTAATACATACTTATAATATAGCATGTATATACAGAAGGAAATATACATATCCTTCTGTAATACATACTTATAATATAGCATGTATAACAGAAGGAAATATACATATCCTTCTGTAATACATACTTATAATATAGCATGTATAACAGAAGGAAATATACATATCCTTCTGTAATACATACTTATAATATAGCATGTATAACAGAAGGAAATATACATATCCTTCTGTAATACATACTTATAATATAGCATGTATAACAGAAGGAAATATACATATCCTTCTGTAATACATACTTATAATATAGCATGTATAACAGAAGGAAATATACATATCCTTCTGTAATACATACTTATAATATAGCATGTATAACAGAAGGAAATATACATATCCTTCTGTAATACATACTTATAATATAGCATGTATAACAGAAGGAAATATACATATCCTTCTGTAATACATACTTATAATATAGCATGTATAACAGAAGGAAATATACATATCCTTCTGTAATACATACTTATAATATAGCATGTATAACAGAAGGAAATATACATATCCTTCTGTAATACATACTTATAATATAGCATGTATAACAGAAGGAAATATACATATCCTTCTGTAATACATACTTATAATATAGCATGTATATACAGAAGGAAATATACATATCCTTCTGTAATACATACTTATAATATAGCATGTATAACAGAAGGAAATATACATATCCTTCTGTAATACATACTTATAATATAGCATGTATAACAGAAGGAAATATACATATCCTTCTGTAATACATACTTATAATATAGCATGTATAACAGAAGGAAATATACATATCCTTCTGTAATACATACTTATAATATAGCATGTATAACAGAAGGAAATATACATATCCTTCTGTAATACATACTTATAATATAGCATGTATAACAGAAGGAAATATACATATCCTTCTGTAATACATACTTATAATATAGCATGTATAACAGAAGGAAATATACATATCCTTCTGTAATACATACTTATAATATAGCATGTATAACAGAAGGAAATATACATATCCTTCTGTAATACATACTTATAATATAGCATGTATAACAGAAGGAAATATACATATCCTTCTGTAATACATACTTATAATATAGCATGTATAACAGAAGGAAATATACATATCCTTCTGTAATACATACTTATAATATAGCATGTATAACAGAAGGAAATATACATATCCTTCTGTAATACATACTTATAATATAGCATGTATAACAGAAGGAAATATACATATCCTTCTGTAATACATACTTATAATATAGCATGTATAACAGAAGGAAATATACATATCCTTCTGTAATACATACTTATAATATAGCATGTATAACAGAAGGAAATATACATATCCTTCTGTAATACATACTTATAATATAGCATGTATAACAGAAGGAAATATACATATCCTTCTGTAATACATACTTATAATATAGCATGTATATACAGAAGGAAATATACATATCCTTCTGTAATACATACTTATAATATAGCATGTATATACAGAAGGAAATATACATATCCTTCTGTAATACATACTTATAATATAGCATGTATATACAGAAGGAAATATACATATCCTTCTGTAATACATACTTATAATATAGCATGTATAACAGAAGGAAATATACATATCCTTCTGTAATACATACTTATAATATAGCATGTATAACAGAAGGAAATATACATATCCTTCTGTAATACATACTTATAATATAGCATGTATAACAGAAGGAAATATACATATCCTTCTGTAATACATACTTATAATATAGCATGTATAACAGAAGGAAATATACATATCCTTCTGTAATACATACTTATAATATAGCATGTATAACAGAAGGAAATATACATATCCTTCTGTAATACATACTTATAATATAGCATGTATAACAGAAGGAAATATACATATCCTTCTGTAATACATACTTATAATATAGCATGTATAACAGAAGGAAATATACATATCCTTCTGTAATACATACTTATAATATAGCATGTATATACAGAAGGAAATATACATATCCTTCTGTAATACATACTTATAATATAGCATGTATAACAGAAGGAAATATACATATCCTTCTGTAATACATACTTATAATATAGCATGTATAACAGAAGGAAATATACATATCCTTCTGTAATACATACTTATAATATAGCATGTATAACAGAAGGAAATATACATATCCTTCTGTAATACATACTTATAATATAGCATGTATAACAGAAGGAAATATACATATCCTTCTGTAATACATACTTATAATATAGCATGTATAACAGAAGGAAATATACATATCCTTCTGTAATACATACTTATAATATAGCATGTATAACAGAAGGAAATATACATATCCTTCTGTAATACATACTTATAATATAGCATGTATAACAGAAGGAAATATACATATCCTTCTGTAATACATACTTATAATATAGCATGTATAACAGAAGGAAATATACATATCCTTCTGTAATACATACTTATAATATAGCATGTATAACAGAAGGAAATATACATATCCTTCTGTAATACATACTTATAATATAGCATGTATAACAGAAGGAAATATACATATCCTTCTGTAATACATACTTATAATATAGCATGTATATACAGAAGGAAATATACATATCCTTCTGTAATACATACTTATAATATAGCATGTATATACAGAAGGAAATATACATATCCTTCTGTAATACATACTTATAATATAGCATGTATAACAGAAGGAAATATACATATCCTTCTGTAATACATACTTATAATATAGCATGTATAACAGAAGGAAATATACATATCCTTCTGTAATACATACTTATAATATAGCATGTATAACAGAAGGAAATATACATATCCTTCTGTAATACATACTTATAATATAGCATGTATAACAGAAGGAAATATACATATCCTTTTGTAATACATACTTATAATATAGCATGTATAACAGAAGGAAATATACATATCCTTTTGTAATACATACTTATAATATAGCATGTATAACAGAAGGAAATATACATATCCTTCTGTAATACATACTTATAATATAGCATGTATAACAGAAGGAAATATACATATCCTTCTGTAATACATACTTATAATATAGCATGTATATACAGAAGGAAATATACATATCCTTCTGTAATACATACTTATAATATAGCATGTATAACAGAAGGAAATATACATATCCTTCTGTAATACATACTTATAATATAGCATGTATAACAGAAGGAAATATACATATCCTTCTGTAATACATACTTATAATATAGCATGTATAACAGAAGGAAATATACATATCCTTCTGTAATACATACTTATAATATAGCATGTATAACAGAAGGAAATATACATATCCTTCTGTAATACATACTTATAATATAGCATGTATAACAGAAGGAAATATACATATCCTTCTGTAATACATACTTATAATATAGCATGTATAACAGAAGGAAATATATATATCCTTCTGTAATACATACCGGTACTTATATATATCCCTACAAACAACAAAGGCCATTACTATATATAATAATGTATCAATAGTTGTCGCAGTAACTTTTTTGGGCAACTGTACACCTTTCACTAATAATAATAATAAAAATATAACGAGAATTATAATGCTGTATGTAATAGTAGATGTATGTTTAGTCAGAGCAGGCCAGACTAACCTATTCATTCATCTTTCAAACGTTATCGACTTTTTATACTACTGTGAGGTTTGGGTTGCTGTTGAAGGGAAGGAAGGAAGAAGTGGTGGTAATCGATGAACAACAACCTTTAATACCTTGACTCTATTTAAGTCTAGTGACCTTGATATTTGATTACGTGTTCGCAGTGCTGTGTCAAAAAATATCTTAGCAGGGAGCGGTGGATCTAATGCTGTTTGAAAGTCCTTTGTATTCCTTTGTTTTCTTTGTATTCCTTGTAATTCCTTGGTATCTTGAATTCTTTTGTTTTCTTTGTATTTTTTTGTATTACAAGTATTCTTTGTATTTCTTTGTATTCCTAGTATTGTTTGTATTCCAAGGTATCCCTGGAATTCTTTTGTATTTCTAGTATTCCATGTATTCCTTATAATCTCTGTAATCCCCTGTATTCTTTCTATTCTTTTATATTCCAAGAATTCCTTGTTTTCCTTATATTACTTGTATTCTCTGTATCCTTTCCATTCTCTGTATTCCTTTGCTTTTTTGTATTCCTAATAATCCTTGTATTCTCTGTATTCTTTTTATTCCTTGTATTCCTTTGCATTTTTTGTATTCCTTATAATCCTTGTATTCCTTTGTATTCCTTTGTATTCCTTGTATTTCTAATAATCTTTCTATTCCTTTGCATTCTTTTTATACTCTCTATATTCCTGGACCACTTCAGTTGTTATTTTATTCATTAGCATCAAACGGTATCAAATAACAATCAAATTATCACACACACTTTCTTTCCTTCCTTCCTTCGTGTAAATCAATTAATATCAAATCAAAATGTAATCATACAACAACACCTTACGTCAACTCTTCTTCAACTGTCCCTCTTTTCTTTTCATTTCCTTCCTGCTTGCTGTCACACCTTTATCTATCACCTTTTTCTGGCTCTATAGGACCTCGATGCTGCGGCGCCTAATATACATCAATCAATCAATCACTCAATTACGTCAACTCATCCCCCTCAGATATTATCATGAGGTGGTGCAATATCATACACGTGTTGTTCTTTATTACCAAGATATTTACTACGATGGAAGGAAAGTGTGTGTGGATATTTGATTGTAGCTGTACCGCCAACACTGTACTTCCCCCTTAACGAGAAGTACAGTTGCCTAAAAAGGTATTGCGACAAATCTTGATAGAACTTTAACCCTAGTAATATCCACAACTATATGTAGGGACTATGAGCATGTATAACAGAAGGAAATCTACATATCCTTCTGTAATACATACTTATATTCCCTACAAACAACTATGGACATTATTATATTTAATGTTGTATCAATAGTTGTCGCAATATCTTTTTTGGCGACTGTACAGTATACAGTCACAAGCACCAATAAGTATGCAGCTCTGGTTGAAGCTTTGAACAGTCCAAAGCACCAACGAAACGAAGTAATTCCAATGGAGATGTTATTGTGCATTTATGTACTGTTTCTAGGTATTCGAAGCACACCTCAATACTATACTCTATTCAAAGCTTGTGTTCCTTTTGGCCTCTTATGCTTAGATAGATAGAAATAGATAGATAGATAGAAATAGATAGATAGATAAATAGATAGATAGATAAATAGATAGATAGATAGAAATAGATAGAAATAGATAGATAGATAGATAGAAATAGATAGATAGATAGATAGAAATAGATAGATAGATAGAAAGATAGATAGATAGATAGTGATAGTTAGATAGAAATAGCGATAGATAGACAGATAGAAATAGCTATATTTAAAGGGATAGTATTTATTTATAGAGCCAGTAACTCGTACAAACTTAGACTGGTAGTATGAAACTTCTTCTTGCAAGAAAAGTCCTCTTCTCTGCTAATTTTACATTGCCAAATAATGGAACTTAAACGAGGTAGACAACTTTTCCTCATAGAATAAGTTTAATAATACCACCGTAAGTGTTGTAGGCAAGAACATTCGTGGTGTCAACGATGGCGTGGTACCGGTACGATGGCTCTTTAGTGTGGTCGTCTGTGGAGTCATCGTAAAATTAATGAACCACACTATAACTACCACTACGAATGTCCTTGTATACTAACCAAGTCCAGGTAACAGGTTGATTCAAGAGACTGACTACCGTATATAGCAATGGGTCTGTCCTGTAGCTTAGAAGAAGAAGAATTTTAGGGATTTATGCCTATCGACTCATGGTGTTGGTCATTAAGGCAGTCAGTGTTGTTACATCAACATATCTTCCCCCAGCCTACAAGATTGCTATCCTTGTTTTTACAGCCGGGTACCTACTTACTGCTAGGTGAACAGGGAGTAGCTTAGACCATACTCCAAATAAACGAATTTCAGTTTGACAAGGCCACAACACCCACAGACACAACACAACACCCACAGGTACTACACAACACAACACAACACACACAGACGCTACACTACACAACACAACACACACATACACTACACAACACACACAGACACAACAAAACACAACAGACACAACACAACACACACAGACACTACACAACACATCACCCACAGACACTACACTACACAACAAACTTACATTCCACTTCTCCACATGCAGCAGCCCCTATGCAGTACACACATTCAACAATTACTTCGCTTCAATGGCCATTACGAAGTTGATAGACGTTAAGCTTCAATAGCCAAACTAACCAACCCAGTTTGACACTTTCCTATGAGCGATTCCTAAGAACACGAGTTAATAAAAAAAAAATTGACGCGATACAATTTCTCATTATACAGTTCCTACTCTATAGAATGATGATTTTCCCAATGATCGATCCCCAGTAAGACGATTTCTCATATAACAAGTTCTATAAAGGCGATTATTAAAGCAAATTATTCGCAGGAAGACGATTTCTTAAATAAAACTACTGTATTTTCTAATAACAGATTCTCAAGTAAATAATATCCGGTCTGACGATTTCCCAAACAAGCTGTTACGGACCCTGTGATCGTGTATGAGAATTTGGAGTCTTTTGATTCCTCTCGACTATTCTACGAAACAAGCTCCTTCCATATACTGTAGGTGGTGTTTCGTGGCAACATTTGAAGGACTCATTTACCTCCATTATTTTTGCTACATCACAGGGCGTCTTAATTGCTGTACGATTCATGGGAGCGAAATATTTTAATGTTTTAATTAATGTACAGTAAGTACCCTTTCCGCTGTAAACAACTCTATCATGATTAGCCAATTTTAAATGATTGCATCCCAATAGTGTGAGAAAAATACTTATGAAGCTGATTTCTACTAGCAGCTACTTACTATACACACACACACACACACACACACACTCAGACAGATCTTTAAATTTACTACACACACACACACACACACACTTATATTCTAATTCACTACAAGCAGTTATTCGCTATTCAAAACAATAACATCATATGAGAGAGTGAAAACATTAGTCAGAAATTTGTTTTGAGTTATTCATATGTGTGTTAAAACTGACGTCAAGCTTTGTACAGCCACAATCAAATATCCACCCACACTTTCCTTCCATCGTAGTATATATCTTGGTAACAAAAAACAACACGTATATGATTTTGCACCACCTCATAATAATAATAATAACAATTGATTGAGTTGAGTTGACATAAGGTGTTGTTGTTGTTGTATGATTATGTTTTGATTTTGATACTGATTTATTAAAACGATGGAAGGAAAGTGTGGGTGATTATTTGATTGTCGATGTACAGTAAAATATTTGATTGTGGTTGTACAGTAAAATATTTGATTGTGCCTGTACAGTAAAATATTTGATCGTGGCTGTACAGTAAAATATTTGATTGTGGCTGTACAGTAAAATATTTGATTGTGGATGTACAGTAAAATATTTGATCGTGGCTGTACAGTAAAATATTGCTTACAGGTTTCACAAATACGATAACAGAAACCCAAGGCACTTATAATCGCTGCCTTGTTTCAGTTTGTAGCAGTTGTCGTGTAGGAGTAAGTTGAATTTCGTGTTGGACAGACAATGCATTAGATCCATTACATGTTACTGCTGCTGCTGCTGTTGTTGTTCTCTCTCTCTCTCTCACATACACATTCTCTCTCTCACGCACATACACATTCTCTATCTCACACACAAATACATATTCTCTCTCTCTCTTTCTCACACACACACACACACACACACACACATTTTCTCTCTCTCACCCCCCTCCTCTCTCTCTCTCTCTCTATCTCTCACACGTACACACTCTCTCTCTCTCTCTCTCTCTCTCTCTCTCTCTCTCATATCCCCAGACTCAGTGTAGCATTCAGCTTGAGGAGGTATAGTACCGTACTGTGTTGGTGATAAATCCACAGCAACTGATTCCTCCAAACCATTCCCAGCAACAGGACACCATTATATGTTGTTAATCTGGTTCTGTTTCCTGACACACTGTGGAGGAATCAAGGTGCCCCGGTGTACTGAAGATATTATATATTTATTTATTATACTCTTCCTTTTAAATGAGAGTTTTGGGGGGATACACGTGGAGGCTGGCTGGCTCTCAGGGGACACTCACTCCTATACCATTACCAGGACGTGTGTGTGTGTGTGTGTGTGTGTGTGTGTGAGTGAGAGAGAGAGAGAGAGAGAGAGAGAGAGAGAGGGTGTGTGTGTGTGTGTGTGTGTGTGTGTGAGAGAGAGAGAGAGAGAATGTGTATGTGTGTGAGAAAGAGTGTGTGTGTGTGTGTATTACGTGTGTATGTGTGTGTGTTTGTGTGAGAGAGAGAAAGAAAGAATGTGTATGTATGTGCGTGAGATAGAGAATGTGTGTGTGTGCGTGTGTGTGTATTGGGTGTGTATGTGTGTGTTTGTGTGTGAGAGAAAGAGAGAATGTGTATGTATGTGCGTGAGATAGAGAATGTGTGTGTGTGTGTGTATTATATATATGTGTGTATGTACTTTTTTTTAATACCCCATAGCCCCGTTAAAGGACCCTGTGATCGTGTATGAAATCTGGCTACAGGCTTCTGATTCCTCCTGATGATGCCACGAAACCAGCTCCTCCCATAATACTGTAGGTGTGTGTGTTTCGTGGCAATAATTAAAGGACTCGTTTATCTCCAATTTTCTGACTACATCTCAGGGTCCCTTTATGGAATATTTAACCAACCAACCATCCAACCAAACAACCATATTCCAATCGATCAACGGTCCAATCAACCAACCGTCCAATTAACCAACCAATCAACCAACCAACACCCCGACCAACCAACCAACCGTCCAACCAAACAACCATTTTCCAATCGATCAACCAACCAACCGACCAGCACCCCGACCAACCAACCAATCAACTAACCAACCAACCAACCAGCCAACCAACCAACCACCCAACCAACCAACCAACCAACCACTCACTCACCCACCCACTCACTCACCCACCCACTCACTCACCCACTCACCCAACCAACTAAACCAACAACCATTTTCCAATCGACCACCCACCCAACCGACCACCCAACCAACCAACCAACCACCCAACCAACCAACCACACACACACACACACACACACCAACCAAACTAACCAACCAGAGCTTAGAGAAATTCAGTAATCAGTTCGGTTTACGTTGGTACTGTAAATGTGAAAAGGAAATACGGAAACAAGATGGGAGAGAGAGACTGGGCAAGGAAAGGAGGAGAAGGGAAGGGAAGGGAAGGGAAGGGAAGGGAAGATAATGTGAAGGAAAGGGAATGAAGGAATGGGAAGGACAGAGAATAGTATAGAAGGGAAGATAATGAAAAGGAAGAGAAGGGAGGAGAAGGAAAGGGAAGGGAAAAGAAGGGAAGGGAAGGACAGAGATGATAATAGAAGGGAAGGGAAGGGAAGAGAATGGGAAGGAAAGGGAAGGAGGAGAAAGGATGGGAAGGGAAAGGAAGGGAGGAGAAGGGAAGGGAGGTGAAGGGAAGGGAGGTGATGGGAAGGGAGGAGAGAAAAAGGGAAGGGAAGATGACGGATAATAAGAATAGAAGGGAAGGGAAGAGAATATGAAGGAAAGGGAATGAAGAGAAAAGAAAGGAAGGGAAGGGAGAAGAGAAAGGAAGGAAAGGGGAGGGAAAGGATGAAACATATAAGGAAGGGAAGAGAAGGGAAGGAAAAAAGGAAAATAAATGAAGAGAAGAGAGAAAAAAGGCAGGATAGAAATGGAAAGAGGAAGAGAGTGAAAGGAGTGAAAAGATGTGACATTTAAGGAAGGAAAAGGAAGAGAAAAATAACGAAAAAGGAACAGATGGTGAGTCTGGAAGTGGTTATGGAGTCTTGGAATGGGAGTGGTTCTGGAAGGGTTTCTGGAGCCTGGAATGGGAGTGGTTCTGGAAGGGTTTCTGGAGCCTGGAATGGGAGTGGTTCTGGAAGGGTTTCTGGAGCCTGGAAAGGGAGTGGTCCTGGAAGGGTTTCTGGAGCTCGTTTCCAGGCAATTCCAGGAGTCCATTTCTTTAGTCACGTGCTACACTTCCTGCTCAATTTCACACGGGGATATTTCAATCGTATTTTTTTCCCCTATACGAGACGAGTTTCCGCTGCACACTGGGGGCTATTTGGGCGGGAATCTAGGCTGTTTGGGCGTGAATCTTGGGCTATTTGGGCGTGAATCTAGGCTATTTGGGCGTCAATCTTGGGCTATTTGGGCGTCAATCTAGGCTATTTTGTCGTGAATCTAGGCTATTTGGGCGTGAATCTAGGCTATTTGGGCGTGAATCTAGGCTATTTGGGCTTCAATCGTGGCTTATTTGGGCGTCAATCTTGGACTATTTGGGCGTCAATCTTGGCTTATTTGGGCGTCAATCTTGGCTTATTTGGACGTCAATCTTGGCTTATTTGGGCGCGAGTTTTTGGCTATTTTGGTTTGAATTTCTGGTTGTTTTAGGGATAACATCTTCGTTGATTTACAGGCTACTTAATAATAATCTCTACAAATAATTATACTATTTAACTGTTTACATTTTCTTCTTTTTCTACACAGAGTTGTTAATAATTAATGTTTTTGTCGTATACTGTAATTGAACATATTTTAAGGGGGTGTGGGAATAGGGGGACAGGCTTGGGGGGTTTGGGGGTGTGGGATTTTTTGGAGGGTGTTAGAGTAGAGGGACAGGCTTTGTGAGAGGGTTAGGTGGTTGCGGGAATAGGGGACAGGCTTTCTACCCTCACTCCCCTCCCCACAAGCTTGTCCCCTTATTCTTGCACCCCCCAACTCCCCCCCAAGCCTGTCCCCCACTCCCACACCCCCTTCATAGGATTCATTCTGGTGACTCGTTTTAATTTTTTCGTTTACTCGATGCAGAACTTTTGACTTTGATTGAACATACATAGCCTTTAATTTTTATCAACACCATTAATACGAATAGGAACGGAGGATGATAGAGAGAGAGAGGGTAGGAGAGAGAGAGAGGAAGGGAGGAAAAGAAAAAAAATGGATGGATGGAGAGAGGAAGGAATGGAGGAAGGAAGGAAGGATTGGAGGGAGGGAAGTAGGGAGGAAGGAAGGAATGGAGGAAGGGATGGAGGGAAGGAGGAAGAAAGGAAGGAATGAATGGAGGGAGGGAAGAAGGAAGAATTGGAAGATGCTAGAAAGAGAGAGAGAGAGAAAGAGAAAGTGGGAGAGAGGGAGGCAGAGAGTAATGGAGGATGTGGTTGGTGTGGTAGACAGACAGACAGACTGAGACACACAAACCACTCTGTTGGATTGATCTGCCAGCCCTGCTTCTTATAACATACCCACAGTCAGTGTCTTCAAATATATTTATGTAGGTATGTAGGTAGGTATGTATTTCAGATTCTTCCAGTGTATGAAAAATTCAATTTGGTTCTTAAAGGTTACAAGGAGTTACAAGGAAAAGAAGTACCCTAGAAGACCTTACGATCCATACATACAAAGAGGGTACCTGTGGGTTTAGTTGTGCAAGTAGGTGACATTGTAGTGGTTGGTTGTCATGTTTGTATTTTGATGCAAATATTTTCCATGAAAGAAGATATACAGTCGTGGACAATAATAATTATCCATATAAAAGATTATATGTTTGACTACTGACGATAAATGGGTTAAATATAATCTTCTAAAATTACTGCAAGCAACCACTCACTATTCAAACAATAACATTATAATTATTTTTATTATGAGAACGTGAAAATATGAGTCAGCCATTGTTTGAGCTTCTTATAATTATGTGTATTGAAACTAATGTCCACCACTGTACACACTTTATAATCAAGTACAGTTCAGGGTGGGTGGGAATTGGGGGACAGGCTTGGGGTGGATTGGGGGGTGCGTGAAAAGGGAGACAGGCTTGGTTTGGTGGAGTGGGGGGGGGTAGAAAGCCTGTCCCCTATTCCCGCACCCCCTCTAACACCCCCAAGCCTTTCTCCCTACTCCCGCACCCCCCTCACCCACCCCCCAAGCCTGTCTCCCTACTCCCACCCCACCCCAAACCCCCCAAGCCTGTCCCCTACTCCCACACACCCCAAACCACCCCAAGCCTGTCTCCCTACTCCCACACACCCTCTAACCCCCCAAGCCTGTCTCCCTACTACCGCACCCCCCCTAAACCCCCCCAAGGCTGTCTCCCTACTCCCGCACCCCCCGCACCCACCCCCCAAGCCTGTCTCCCTACTCCCGCACCCCCCAAACCCCCCCCCAAGCCTGTCTCCCTACTCCCGCACCCCCCAAACCCCCCAAGCCTGTCCCCCTACTCCCACACCCCCAGTTAATCCACTATAATGGTGTCAAACAAGTGTGACCCTTTTATTATGGTACTCAGGCAACACTACTTGTAAACACAGGGTCCGAATTACTACATTATTGTTATGGTACAGGTCATACAAAAATTAACAATATAATGGCTATTCAAATGACCAGTTATAAAGGCAGTAATGAAGAATATTATCAACTATATTATCAACTATTTTATCAACTATTATCAACTATTATCAACTATTATCAACTATTATCAATTATTTTATCAACTATTTTATCAACTTTCTTATCAACTTTTTTATCAACTATATTTTGAGTATCAGATAAGTCGTACTAAAGTAGTTGAATTATTATGTTGCGATATATAAGAGGCAGACAGTGCTGCGATCATTGTATCCACTCACAACTTCATTTCGTTCTGATTATGTAGGCAAAATGTGGATAATTTTCTATAGTTTAGGAGAAGCAAATCTGGTGAACAACAATGTTTTTGTTAATTTAGAGTGTCCCTGTAATGCTACAAAAAGTACAGTTGCCAAAAAAGGTATTGCTACAACTATTGATACAACATTAAATATATTAATGTCCATAATTGTTTGTAGGGATTATAAGTATGTATTACAGAAGGATATATATATTTCCTTCTGTTATACATGCTTATAGTCCATACAAATAGTTGTGGATATTACTAGGGTTAAAGTTCTATCAATAGTTGTCGCAATACCTTTTTTGGCAACTGTACATTTAAATGATGACTTTAATCTTGATTATTATTTCCGTACAGCCCCATAACAGCCGTCCGTGAAGTAAAGGAGCCTTCACTTCATCCACTATATGCTACCCTTTTTTCCTGAATGTACAGTCGCGGTCAAAAATAATCATCCATATAGGGGTAACTCACGTAAAAGTTTGACAGCTTCTCTCTGTTCCTTGGCTGATAAACTTTCCAATAAATAGGTTAAGTACCATCTTTCAATTTACTACAAGCAGCTACACACTACTTTAAACAATAACATCATAGGTGAAGGTGAAGATATTAAACAGTAAATTGTTTGAGATATCCCTATGTGGATGATTATTATTGACCACCACTGTATATTGGCTAAATAGCCTATGTGATATTACAATATTGTTGGTTATTATTGGGGGTGGAGAGTTGGATGACAGAAGATGGGAATATTGAATGTTGACAAGGGAAATAGGATATTAATTATGTTAATAATTTTAGTCGACCCTTTTTTTATGCTCAAGTGAAATGATACCCATCCTGTAGAATGAACCCCAGAACTAAACTGCTTATCCCCAGTGAGGTGGAATTAAAGGGGTGTGGGATTAGGGGACAGGCTGGGGGGGGGGGCTGTTTGGGGGGTGCAGGAGTTGGGAGACAGGCATGGGTGTTTTTTTGGGGGGGTTAGGGGAGTGTGGGAATAGGGGGACAGGCTTTCTACCCACCTCAAGCCTGTCCCCCTATTCCCGCACCCCTCAGTCCCCCCAAGCCTGTCCCCCGTTTCCCACACCCCCTTAAAGTTAGGAACAGCTGCTGTATAAATTTGTCTCTTGGAATATTTATTTACACTGTGATATAATATTATACTCAAGTACACTGGTGGTTGTGTTACGTACAGTCGTCAGTATAAGTTCGCTTCATTTCCACCTGTGTATGTATTAGCTATGGTGATGTTGTAATACAGTTTTAAGTGCAGAGATTACGGATATATGCTCTGTTCAAAATTTGTGTTCCATTTTCCTCTATCTATCTGTCTCTATTTCTATCTATATCTTTATATCTATATCTATTTCTATCTTTCAATCTATCTCTATCTGTCTATATTTCTATCTATCTCTTATCTGTCTATCTATCTATCTATCTATTTCTATCTATCTAAGCATAAGAGGCCAGCGGAACACAAGTTTTGAACAGATATAGTTCTCATATGGTAAATTACGTATGTTGGTGGGATAAAAACTGGTTCAGAATGCAACTATCTGGTCATATTAGGTGGATGTTTCTTTATTATTATTATTATTATTATTATTATTATTATTATTATTATTATTATGAAGGGCAGGCACGAGCATGTTTATTCTACATTTTTTATTATTTTTTTTTCAAGCACTTATATATATTTTGTTTTTCTAGCGGGTGTGGTTACACATATTTTTTTTTGTTTTTTTGTTTTTACTCACGTTGCCGACTGTAGACATAAGCTCATTATTTATTGGGTTGAAGGTCTTTATTCACCAGGATTTCCAGTTCGTTGTCAAATGTAGAATAACATTAATTTATGTTATCAGGTTTGTATGTTGTCAACATTTCTTTGCTTCCTATATTTAACACGTAATAATAATATTATACTCTCAAGGAAAATGAAAAAGGAATACCAAGCTTTGGTCTATTTCTCAATACATCTTCAGGGTATTCTGTACTTATAAAATCACGTGTACTTGTGAGTATTAATGAATAATTATATTCTATTTATCATTGAAAACAATACAAAAGTAAACAAGTCTAAGGCTTTTCCAACCCATATTTCATCGTCATTTGTAAGGTTAATTAATTAAGGGTTAGTTAAACCTTATACTTATTTGATATTTGCCTAATTCAATATCAACTGGAAAATCACACTGTCGTGATCATCAATACAAAAAAAAAAAAAAAAAAAAAAAATATATGAACTGGACCGAAATTCCGTGGTCAGCTCGAGTGAAACCAACCCAGTGATAAGTTGTCAATATACAGATTTAACTTTTTCTGCAATGAATATCATGCAAAACAAACTTGTTGGTCATCTGATGGCAACTGTACGTACAGTCACAATTAAATATCCACCAACACTTTCCTTCCATCGTAGTAAATATCTTTGTAATAAAAGAACAACACGTGTATGATTTTGCAGCACCTCATAATAAGTATTGAGGGGGTTGAGTTGACGTAAGGTGTTGTATGATTATATTTCGATATGATTCTGATTTATTTGCATGACGGAAGGAAAGTGTCGGTGGATATTTGATATGGTACAACTATAGAATTCCCCATGTTTGATATATTAGTGTGCTGAGTTTGTCTGTTGGTTGGCATAGTTAGTTAGTTTGGAGAAGGAGTTCATATTATTGTAATGGTAAAAATAATGATATGGGAGAATTTTTCTTCCAATCTATTTTTTTATTCTGTATGTAACTAAAATGATAACACACACACACACACACACAGACACTTACTTGTTACTTGTTTGAAGTTGTTGATGGGAGAGCTCTGCCACACAGTGACGCTCCTCGCTCCCACCCTTAGACGTTGGTCACCAGGAATATGATTGTTTCACAACTTTCTTTATGAAGTCATAGGAGTCGGTGAATAAGTAGGTGTTCAATCTCTTCTTGAAGATTGGGACGTTCTCCGCCTCTTTAATGTGACGAGGTAGACTATTGTACAGCCTAGGAACACTCTTCTTAAAGGCTCTTCGTCCCATCTCTGTATTATACCTCGGTTCATTGAGTCTATTTATTTCTACGCCATGTCTCAGTATAATATCAGTATTAACGCTATAGTCTTTCAAGATATTTCTTATGTATCCTGGCTTGCCAGAATGCAGAGCTTGGTATACCATCACACATTGTTTGTATTCTAGTCTCGCCCTCACTGGCAGCCAATGCAAGTCGATTAGTTCCGGAGTATTTCTCTCTCGTAGTGACAATCCTTTTATGAGCCGTGCTGCTCTATTCATGACCAGCTGTAACTTCCTTAGAAGGTAATTGTGTAAACCGTAGTAAAGAGAGTTGCAATAGTCCAACTTGATAATTACATAATTTTGCACGAGCATCTGCACAGATTTTTCATCTAAATATTTCTTCACAAATGCAATATTCATTAAGTGATAGCTCGCCATCCTTACTGTTTCGTTTATTTGGTCTTTCATTGACAACTCACAGTCCAATCTCACTCCCAAATCCTTCACATTCTTACTCACATTGATGTACTGGTTGTTCACTTTTATCTGGTCAATATTCACTCTTTCAATGTCCAAGGCTTACCCAACAATTAAACACTCGGTCTTACTCTCATTAAGCTTCAATTGCTTACGAACCATCCATTTTTTTATGTCTTAACATAATAGAAGTAAGTTTTTCTTGACTGTTCTGTACATTACATAATGACATGTAAAACTGGGTATCATCAGCGAATAATTGAAAGTCAACTCCATGGCTACCGAGTAAATGAGAGAGTTCAATTGTATAAATACAAAATAAGATGGGGCCCAAGACACGGCCCTGTGGCACACCCCTTTCCAAGATTTTCTGTTCGGAAAAAGATTAACCAATCTGTACACGATATGTTCTTGATTCAAGATAACTCCTAAGATATGCTAGAGCACTACCGGTTATTCCAATACTGTACTACGACAGTCTTGTAACACTAGATTAAGCTCCACTGTATCGAAGGCAGTGCTTAGATCCAGTAATATTAGAATTCCGCACTTGCCATTATCAATCAAGCCCCGCATATTACTGACCACTGAACATAACGCTGTTTCGGTCCAAATAATTACTCAACTGATCTAGAATTACATTCTCTCGAAGTTTTGACAAGAATGTTAAATTTGACACAGGATGGAAGGAACTAAGTTTCTGAGTATCTAACTTCCCTTTCACTATAGGCTTCACAATCGATCTTTTCTCAGAATCAGGAAAGCTATTTTCTTTGATACTCACATTGATAAGATCTGTTATTAAATCAATCATAGAATCCAAGTTGGTACCATGAACAATCTCATTCATAGGTATATAGGGGATCGTTCCCACAGTAAGTCATTCTCACCTTCCTTATTACTGTCTTAATTGTTCTACTGTCAACTGAGTGAAAAGATCGTAATTCGGACACCAATTCGTGTTCCCTTTGCATAGAATATTCAGGACTAGTTTTGCTGATATCCTTGATTATTTCTTTAATTTCTCCATCAAAGAAGTCTACAAATTTGTTTGCTAATTCTTCATTAGAGAAGCCTTCAGGTAACTTGTTTTTCTTCTTATACCCAGTAAGATCATTAATTAAGCGTTCTATACAATTTGTTTATATCCTTCCCTGCTTCTAAGGTCTTTTTACTATAGTATTCTCATTTGGTCATAATAATCAGTCTTCTTTCATTGTTTCTCGCTTGAGTATAAGCTGCCTTCAATTCATCTGTTTTGTGTCTTCGCCACAACTTTTCTTTTCTCTCCTTTTCCTTTTTTGCCTGATTTACTACAGTGTTGTACCACGGTGCACACACACACATATATATATATATATATATATATATATATATATATATATATATATATATATATATATATATATATATATATATATATATATATATATATATATATATATATATATATATATATAAGATAAGTTAGGTACAAGTTTGGGTTGAGTTGAAATTGGGAGTTAGTCAATTTACTTAATAACATTTCACCAATAAAATACCCACGGAACACTGTGCTCGTTAGTAGTGGAGCAAACTGTTGTACATACATAACCCTGTATTCATTCCTCAACATATCGAATAAAATAAAGTTAAACTAAAAGACCAGTAAGGATTAGCGAGCCCTGAGAACGGTATAAAAGTTTATGATACGGTTCGGTGTTCACACAGACAGACACAGACACCACCAATACATCATCTTAAAGGGGGTAATTCACTTTGGTTACATTGGAGTGTCTTGATTCCTCCAAACTATACCAGGAAACAAGACCAGATGGACAAAAATAATATGTGTTTTGTTGCTTGGAATTGTATGGAGGAATCAGTTGCTCCAGAATTACCTACATCAGATTCCTTCCTCAAACTCTCACAATATATTTCACCAGGAATTCCCAAACTCTGAAGAGATGTTGTTGTTTTTAGTTGGCGCCTCTCTCTTGCTCGCTTATATTCTTATCTCTCCTTTTATGATTCTTCTCTTTTCTCCTTATCTTCCCTCACTTTTCCCCCCTAACTTGAACCGCCTTGCCGAGGTGGGGGGCTTGTGTGTCTCTGAGACCTGGCGAGCTAGACTAGAGGGGACTCCGGCCCCTGCTCTGCCCCGATATCGGGGAGAGAGGGCTTCCCATGCTAGGAAGGTCGTCAGTGAGAGACCAGACTAAATAGTTACCATCTTTCAGTTCTTCAACTGTTCCTCTTTTCATTTTATTTCCTTCCTGCTTGCTGTCACGTGGTTGTCCATTAACGAACTGTACTATTGCTGACATAATAATATTTCTTGCCACTCCATGGTGACTGACTCCCTCTACAGTACAGTTATCTCACCTTTATATCCATGTACTCTTATGGTGTTATTGCTTTAAGTTGTGGGTTGACACTTTACTGGAAGTGAGGGGCTGCTTTCTGTGGTGAAGGAGCTTGTTTCATGGCACAGTCAGGAGGAATCAGAAGCCACCATGTACATTGGTCTCATAGACGTTCATAGGGTCCTTAAAGGTGGTAATACTTCTTTGCCTTGATTCCTCCAAAGTTTGCCAGGAAACCACAGGACCCCAAGGGCAAACTTAATGGTGTTCTGTTGCTTGGAATAGTTTGGAGGATTCAGTTGGTCCAGATTTACCACCCAGATCACTGGACTGTACAACGCGGGAGTGGAGACGACTGTACAACGCGGGAGTGGAGACGACTGTACAACGCAAGAGTGGAGACGACTGTACAACGCGGAAATGGAAACAACTGTACAAACACGAGCCCTCATAACTAACCATCCGTGTGTGTTTGTAGGAGCATGAAGATGGAGTTTTAACGAGCTCCAGAAAAATATAGATATACGGTATAATATGAACCAGAGTAATGAGCGTTATAATAATTGGTACAGTGCTATGTCAGTCAGATTATTACAAACTTCAACCACAACAACAAACACAACAACAACAACAACAAGACGAACGGGAGGCATCACACACACATACACACACTGCATTCAAACTCAGCCTCTATAGGTGTACTGGGTGGGGGAAATGAACAATACCAGGCGATTCGAAGCCTTCTACTTCTCACACTCTGGTCAGAAATTATGTATCACGAGTGTACATTAGAGCGACTTTGCCCAAAAGTTAATAATTTTGTTTTCTGATGTATATCTATCAATAGAAAAAAAATGAACATCATACGGCTAAACCTGTGGACGCTAGACTGTTAACAAACACACCAACAGATAAATAAATATCCAGCACCGAAAACAATACACTGCCCCCCTTCGGGTCGGGGCGGTGTAACAACAACCACAACAACACCAGCACCACAACATAAACCACCAGCACCACAACAACAACCACAACAACCACAACAACAATCACAACAATCACAACAATCACAACAATCACAACAATCACAACAATCACAACAATCACAACAACCACAACAATCACAACAATCACAACAATCACAACAATCACAACAACCACAACAATCACAACAACCACAACAATCACAACAACCACAACAACCACAACAACAACAATAACAACAACAATAACAACAACAACAACAACCACAACCCCAACAACAACAACAACCACAACAACCCCAACAACAACACCATAACCACCACAACAACCCCAACAACAACACCATAACCAGAACAACAACCACCACAACATCATCATCGTATACATCGACTGTCGGTGCCACATTCACAAAGCCGGTTGTTTACACGTATTTTTTTTTCTTCCAGGGGATAATACCGGTAGTCGTTGTTGACATTGGAGGCTGCTCTCATCTCGAACCAACCAGACCTTCGGAACTCCCTTACGTAACCCTTGGCATGTTTCCTATTGATAGTTAAGGGGAGAGTATACTTTTGATAGATTGGAGTGCCTTAATTCCTCCAAAGTATGCCAGGAAACAGACTCAGATGAAGAAAAATAATGGTATTCTGTTGCCTGGAATAGTTTGGAGGAATCATAATCTCCAAAAATGTCAAAACTATACCCTCCCCTTAAGGATGATGGATAATGAATGGCCCAAGGCTTGGAAGATCGTGTAGGAGGAGTGAGAAGGTGGTGGGAGAAATATGGGACGGTAGTCAGGAAGGCAACAGTTGAAGAATTATATTGAAAGGGAGGGAGAAGGTGAAATAAAAGTGGGACAGCAACAAACCCGAAGGAAATAGAAGGAAAGAAGGAACAGTAAAATAATTGAAAGGGAGGGAGAAGGTGAAATAAAGGTGGGACAGCAACAAACCCGAAGGAAATAGAAGGAAAGAAGTGACTGTCCGAGAATTATTAGGGAAGGAGAAGGTGAAATAAAGGTGGCACAATAACAAACCCGAAGAAAATCGTAGGAAAGAAGGAACAGTCATATATTTGAAAGGGAGGGACCAAGAAGGGGAAAGAAGGAACAGTCGAAGAATAATTGAAAGGGAGTGGCTGGGTCTAAGGGGCGTCAAAATCCGAAAGCAATAAGTGGGACAGCAACCCCTTGTATAGATTGCCAGCCAATGAGCAGAGGGCAATATATATCTCTTCGGTGTTGTTCTTGCCTCCTTCTCTCTGTGTCTCTGTCTCTTATATGTCCTTCTCCTTCTCCTCCTCCTCCTTGTCGTGTCTTTAGTCTCTCATGTTTTTCCCTTCCCTCAGTTTCCTATCGTCCCAAGTATTTGTTTCATATCGTGTTATGTTTCTCTCCTCAACACCATCTACACACACACACACACACACACAACTATGTAAACACCATCTTTACACCCACACACACACCTATGTAAACACTCATACACACACAACTATGTAAACACCATCACACACACACACACACACACACACACCTATGTAAACACTCATACACACACACACACACAGGCACCCCCCCCCACACACCCACCCACACACCCACCCACACCCACGCACACGCACACCCACACCCACATACACACACCTATGTAAACACCATCACACACACACCCCCCTATGTAAACACCATCTCCACTCACGCTGTCCCAGGCTCCTTCAATCACTTCCTCTCCTTCCCTTCCTTCCCGTTTGCTTACCCGTGTGTGGGTGTGGCTTTGGTTCAAGGTCACACACACACATACGCTTGTATATCTTTTCAAGGGAAGGGATCTATGTACAGTTGGCTCCACTCCCGCGTTTCTCCCCTGTCGTTGCCAATGCTCGGCCAGTCAGAAATTCGAATCCCGATTCACAAGTTAAAATATTCGAATCATTCATATCTTTCACTCTAAGGATGTGAATGTTTCGAATAAGCTGTAAGCTTATTAGTACTGGTGACTGTACAACGTGGTGTCAACAATGGGACAAGGGTGTATATATATATGTATGTATGTATGTATTGTACTCCAAGGTGTAAGGTGTACTGCAAGGTGTACTGTAACGTGTACAGTAGTGATGAAATGAATACCACCACACTATAATATGGCTAAAACGTTTAAATTGATTCCTTTAAGGACCCTGTGATCGTGTTTGAGACTTGGTGACTTCTGCTTCCTCCTGACTCATTTGCCACGAAACAATCATGCTCTTTTTATATAGATGGTGTTTCGTGGTAATGCATAAAGGACTCATTATTCTCCAATATTTTGACTACATAACAGGGTCTCTCAATTAAGCTGTGACACTCACGACTCACCACAAAACTTATCATTTTGCCTTAGAGAGTTTGTTCTTTAGTATAATTTGAAGGGGTCTTAAAGCCTACTCTTTGATTTTGTAAATCTTTCGTCTATCATCCATTTAGAAGATTAGATTTGGATATGAGGCTCAGCAGGTTGTGTGTTTCATATCCAGGTCTGTTTCGCACTATTCACAATGCATGGTTCATCTGTTTTCCATTACGGTACACTCGTGATACGTAATCCCTGACCAGAGACGAACTGCAGGCACCACACACACACACACATAGGCTACCTTGCATTCGATCTCAGCCTCTATAGGTGTACTGGGTGGGGGAAATGAGCAATACCAGGTGATTAGAAGCTTTCTACTCCTCACACTCTGGTCAGAAATGTTTATGTATCACGAGTGTACATATTATCATGATGGGATATATTAGTTGTGCTCTATTCTTTCCAACATGTGCAAATATTATTCAGTTCCAAGGAAACACTCTGTATATTCCAATACAAGTAACCAACCAACATTTCAGTCGCTTGTCACCATTCTTCCACTATGTGATATTTCAGGGTTTTTTTTCCATCAGTCATCTCCATCATTCCATTCCCTCGCTTGTGTCATTTCATTTCTCAGTTCCCAATGATTTATTCCATTTGCAAGCAACGTTTCAGTGTATTAAATTTTTGTTAGCGGTTTCCCCCACTACTACCACCGACTGCATTCCATAAATTTCTCTTTCAGTGACATTGCTGCTGATGCCTTTACCAAACAATATTTTAAAAGCCTTTCACATCATCCACATTCGACAGCCTTTCAGAGTATTTCATCTTACTGCGTTCAATCTCTCTTTGTCTCCTT
>JAWZYT010004379.1:75000-83931 GCA_034508575.1 Petrolisthes manimaculis
GTGTGTGTTTGTGTGTCTATGTGTGAGTGTGTGTCTATGTGTGAGTGTGTGTGTATGTGTGAGTGTGTGTCTATGTGTGAGTGAGTGTGTATGTGTGAATGTGTGTGTGTGTGTGTGTGTGTGTGTGTTTGTATGTCTATGTGTGAGTGTGTGTGTCTGTGTGTGAGTGTGTGTGTGTGAGTGTAGCGTGTCCAACCCAACCCAGTGGCCTTCATACACAGGTACAAATATTCAGCTTTATTCTTCCTCCTGCCTGCAGTCTGTTCCCTCGAGTCATTCTCAAGTCATGACACCTGTACAGTCAGAGGCGAAGGAAAGTCACGTCTGTCTGTCTGTCTGTCTGTCTGTCTTTGTGTCTGTCTGTCTCTCTGTCCCTCTGTCTGTCTGTCCCTCTGTCTGTCTGTCCCCTCTGTCTGTCTGTCCCCCTGTCTGTCTGTCCCCCTGTCTGTCTGTCCCCCTGTCTCTCTGTCCCCCTGTCTCTCTCTCTCTCTCTCTCTCTCTCTCTCTCTCTCTCTCTCTCTCTCTCTCTCTCTCTCTCTCTCTCTCTCTCTCTCTCTCTCTCTCTCTCTCTCTCTCTCTCTCTCTCTCTCTCTCTCTCTCTCTCTCTCTCTCTCTCTCTCTCTCTCTCTCTCTCTCTCTCTCTTCTCTCTCTCTCTCTCTCTCTCTTTCTCTTTCTCTTTCTCTGGCAAATTGGATAGAGAACTGGCTAAGTGACAGACGGCAGCGGGTAGTAGTGAATGGACAGGCTTCAGAGTGGGTTCCCGTTACTAGCGGTGTTCCCCAAGGTTCTGTTCTGGGACCACTACTGTTTATCATCTATGTTAATGATATGGATGGTGACATGGTTGCCAAGATTTCCAAATTCGCCGATGATACTAAGCTTGGTATGAATGTCGCGAAAGAAGGTAATACTACCCGCTTACAAGAAGATCTTAGGAAGATCGGGGAGTGGTCTGACACGTGGCAAATGCCATTTAACGTGAACAAATGCAAAGTTATGCATATAGGCCACAGAAACCCCTGAACAGAGTATACCCTTAAGGGCAATGCTCTCGTAAGCACTGATACTGAGAAAGACTTGGGTGTAACTATCACTAGCGACCTCAAGTTCTCAAAGCAGTGTATTGAGGCAGAGAAGAAGGCCCAAAGGTTGTTAGGGTACATAAAGCGACAGTTTGGATACCGGAACAAGGAGATAGTACTTTGTCTGCACAATTCCCTTGTCCGACCGCACCTGGAGTATGCAGTCCAGTTTTGGAGTCCTTCTTACCGAAAGGATATTACGAGATTGGAACGAGTGCAAGCCAGGGCAACCAAACTTATACCCTCTCTTAGACACAAGAGCTATGAAGATCGGTTGGTAGAACTCAACCTGTTCTCTTTGGAAACTCGGAGACTGCGTGGTCAGCTTATCGAAGTGTTTAAAATACTACGAGGCTTTGACAATGTAGACTACTGGGACATTTTCCAACTCAGTAAGGGAACAACCAGGAATCATGGCTACAAACTTGAACTGAAGCGATACAACCGTGATCGGTGTGGTAAATTCTTTACATACAGCATCTGCGGTACTTGGAACGCGCTTCCTGCTGATGTAGTCAACAGCAACTCTGTGGATCAGTTCAAGTCCAGATTAGACAAAGTCTTAAACCACCGTTTAGGTGTTTAAGCCGTTGTGTGAGTGTTACTTGATGGTTTCACATGACACATTCAAGGACGGTCACATACTTGCACAACAAAGCCCACAGGTACCCTCTTTGTATGGATCGTAAGGTCTTCTAGGGTACTTCTTTTCCTTGTAACTCCTTGTAACTCTCTCTCTCTCTATCTCAGTACTTCTTCAAGGATAACATTAAGTCAAATCATGGAACAAAATGAATTCTTCACCAACACAGAATTACATTATCCAAAAAGGAAATTAATAAACGTCGCCGTGTGTGTGTGTGTGTGTGTGTGTGTGTTTTTGTGTGTGTGTTTTTGTGTGTGTGTTTTTGTGTGTGTGTTTTTGTGTTTTTTCTGTGTGTGTGTGTGTGTACAGACAGACAGCCAGACAAACGAACATACAGACAGACACACATACAGCCAGACAGACAGACGAACATACAGACAGACAAACAGACAGACAGACACACAGACAGACATCCAAGGGATCAAAGAAAACCGAGGCACTTGTTTACTTCTCTCTCTCTCTCTCTCTCTCTCTCTCTCTCTCTCTCTCTCTCTCTCTCTCTCTCTCTCTCTCCACACACACAGAGTCAGGGTGGAAGTGTCTGTATGTCAAGAAAACTCGGTCCACTACTCCACCAACTACCTCCATGTATCTATCTATCTATGTATCTATCTATCTATCTATCTATCTATCTATGTATCTATCTATCTATGTATCTATCTATCTATGTATCCATCTATGTATCCATCTATGTATCCATCTATGTATCCATCTATGTATCCATCTATCTATCTATCTATCTATCTATCTATCTATCTATCTAACTATCTACACAATCACAGGGACACATACGTTCGTTTTGAGAGTTTAAATAACCTTTTGATTTAGTGTGAAGGTAAAAAAATATATAAAAATTCACACATGTTAACAAGCCCCCCCCCCTTCCTTCTCCCCTTATGGTATTTTCCACTTCTCCTCCTCCTTCTCTTTTTCTTTTCCCCAAATCCTTACTTTCCCTTTCAATAACCCTCTTTTTCGTTTCTCTGAGTAGTAGTAGTAGTAGTAGGAGTAGTAATGGTTGTTATTTCGTTAGTAGTGTTAGTTGGAGTAGTAGTAGTAGTAATAGTAGTGTTAGTTGTGGTATCAGTGATTTTTGTAATATTGTTATTATTGATAGTAGTAGTAGTAGTAGTAGTAGTAGTAGTAGTAGTAGTAGGAGTGCTATTTGTGGTAGTAGTAGTAGTGTTAATTGTGGAAACATTGGGAATAGTAGTAGTAGTAGTAGTAGTACTGTGTGTGTGTGTAGAGAGAGAGAGAGAGAGAGAGAGAGAGAGAGAGAGAGAACCTGAGCCAATATACAGCAGCCTCTTCGATGATCAAAAATAATGTCCTGTATCCTCTTTACCGCACGAACGACTCCTATAATATGTGACTGAATAACCTTTAAGGGAAGAGGGGAAAAAACTGTCAACACACGACCGTCAGAGAAGAGACATTAAACACACACACACACACACACACGCCAAGACAGTATAGAGGCCTTGTCTTGCATTGGTGTTGTGTGTGTGTGTGTGTGTGTGTGTGTGTGTGTGTGTGTGTGTGTGTGTTGTTCTGTTTGTAGTGAGTCCTATTTATACAGTTGAAACGAGTAGAAAGTGCGAGTAGAATATGGTTTTGTATGTGGCAATATCTGGCAGCTGTTTGTTTGTAGTAAGCCCTCGTATATTTATGAATAAATCACTGGGAACCCCAAAGGCAATCAGAATCAAAGGTGGAATGTGTTTGGGTGAACATTGAGTGGTGGTGAAGATGTTGGTTGTCATACAGGCCTTCCTACAGTACAGCCATATTGGTGTTGCACTGTCTACTTACTCAACAGCACTTACTGTACATTATACACCCATGTACAGCTCCTGACAGATCAATGGTCCACACCATATCCATCTGTGTCTTGGTTTGGGCCTCATCGTATCTGGCAACAGTTGCGGTGGAGGGAGGGGGGGATGATATTGGGAGAGAAGGAGAGAAATGTGGGCGGGGCTATATGGAGGGTAACGAATTATCAGGTAGAGAAGACGGTGTGTCAGGAGGAATGAATGAATAGTATCGAATCACCAGTAGTTCATAGCAAGGTTCATCAAGATACAGTTGCCAAATGAGGTATTGCGACAAATCTTGATAGAACTTTAACCCTAGTAATATCCACAACTGTTTGTAGGGACTATAAGCATGTATAACAGAAGGAAAATATACATATCCTTCTGTAATACATACTTATAATTCCTACAAACAACTATGGGACATTAATATATTTAATGTTGTATCAATAGTTTGTCGCAATACCTTTTTTGGCAACTGTACTGTCAGCAGCACAAATTCGCTTCATTTCCACCTGCGTATGTATTAGTTAAAGTGATGTTGTAATACAATTTCAATGCAGAGATGACAGATATAGTTCTCATATGGTAAATTACGTATGTTGGTGGAATAAAAAACTGATTCAGAATGCAACTATTTGGTCATATTAGCAATACTAAGTACTGTTGGACACATGAATTCGTGGTACAGCCCAAGTGAAAGATTGTCAATTTTTCCCCAATATCAAGTTCCTTAGTGCCAAATAGGAGACATCAGGGGCAGAAGTCAGTATTGAGGATGGTGTGTGTGTGTGTGTGTGTTCCTTAGTGCCAAATAAGAGACATCGGGGACAGAAGTCAGTATTGAGGATGGTAATAAAAAGCAACTACCTGATAATAAACACTGGTTATTCAAATGGGACAAGTATCTTTCACCTGGGCTGTACCACCCATTCATGTGTCCAAACTGTACATGTCATGGACGCGAATTTATTCTTCTGATTTTACCCAGTGAGAAACAAGATATTACTGGACAGAAAACATAAATAAATGTCATCAGAGAGATAATGGTGAACAGAATAGCGAAAAACTGATGATGGATTGGATAGAATTATATGGAGAACGATGACTGAAAGAGGAACTAACTCGCTTTAAAAAGAATTGTGCACTAAAATTATTAAATGATACACAAAAGTGACGAAACAAATATAATAAAAATATTGAAAAAAAATATGAAAGTGAAATTTTAACCTGGAAAATAATACAAGAAAATATACCGGGATGGGAAATGTGAGAGGATAAAAGGAAATAAAAAGTATAGATAAAAACGGGAATATAAGTCGTATAATATAAACAGGAAAAAAGGAATAACCCAACCTAACCCAACCCAACCTAACCACACACAACCAAACCCAACCTACTCAACCCAAACCTAATCCAACCCAATCAAACCTAACCCAACCCAAACAAAACCTAATCCAACCCAATCAAACCTAACCCAACCCAAACAAAACCCAACCTAACCCAATCCAAATCTACCCCAACCCAACCCAAACCAAACCAAACAAAACCCAACCTAACCCAACCCAAACCAGACCTACTCAACCCAACCTAACCCAATCAAACCTATACTGAACCAAACCAAACTTAACCCAACTCAACCCAAACCAAACCCAACTTAACCCAAACCAGCCCAAACCAAACCAAACCTATACTGAACTAAACCAAACCAAACCTAATCTAAACCAAACCAGACCTATTCAACCCATTCCAACCCAACCCAACCCAAACCAAACCAACTCAACCCAAACCAACCCAACCCAAACCAAATAAAAACGATGAGTGATTGTTGTAGGATGTCCAATGGTTGTTGACCCTCTGGGGGGAAACACAAGACACTCAGACAGCGAACAAAAAATTGGAGACACACCCGAATAGATAACCAGATTTATAGATGAATGGCTGTAGGTGACGTCAGCACACACACACACACACACACACACACACACACACACACACTGAGGGACACGCACACACACACACACACACACACACAGAGGGAGAAACACACACACCCACACAGAGGGACAGACACCTACACACAAAGAGAGTTACATAGAATCACAGACCACAACAGACCTTACGGTCCACACGGGGTGATCTGATTAGAAGGGTACTACTGGTGGAGAATGAATTTCTCCCCAGTGATAGTCGTAAATAAGGATAGCAAAGTAGAAGGCTCTCTCCCCCACCCTCCACTCCCTCCGGCCTGAGCCGTACAGGAAATAAAGTCAGGAGTCAGAACCTTGTGGGGTTGGCAGAAAAAAAACACAAGGAAATTTTAACGGAAAGATAGAAAGTAGTTGAAATTTGGCTAACTTGCCACCTGTAATGGGCAAAAATTATTCATTAGTAAATATCGTAAGTCGGGGATTAGATGCAAGGTGTTTATCAAGGCGACGTTTGAAGCTGTCTACGGTATTACAGTCTATTACGTTACGGGGAAGCCCGTTCCATAAGTTGACGACTCGTGTGATTTGTGTGAATCAAAAGATTTACCTATGATTTTGCAGCCGTTACCTCTCGTGTAGTTTGATTGGTCGATAGTGAAATATTTGCTGCAGTCCATTTTATCTATGTCTTTGATTATTTTGAATATCTGGATTAAGTCGCCTCTCAATCTACGTCGTGCTAATATGAATAGATTTAAATAACTTAGCCGCTCCTCATACGTTTTGTTTCTTAGACTTGGTATCATTTTAGTAACTCTACGTTGGACTCGTTCCAATTTTGCTATATCTTTCTGGTAGTACGGGCTCCAGGCTTGGACACAATATTCCATAAGGGGACAGACCAAGGAATTATACAAAGTGAGGATTGTATCTTTAGACTTATACTCGAATGCTCTGCCAATAAAGCCGATAGTTTTATTTGCTTTCTTAATTACTTCCGTACATTGCTGACTGGGTTTTAGGTTACTTGATATTGTTACCCCTAAGTCTGTCTCTTGATCCACGCTTTTAATTTGATTACCATTTAACGAGTAGTTTGCTGTTACGTTACGATGTCCGATATGGAGTACTTTACATTTATCTGCATTGAAGGACATTTGCCAAGTTTTCGCCCAATTAGAGAGAGAGAGAGAGAGAGAGAGAGAGAGAGAGAGAGAGAGAGAGAGAGGGAGGTAGCCAAACGAAGAAGAACCGAGTATAAAAAGAATTTTCACCAAGTCCACACACACACACACACACACACACCTGGGCATATTTCATTAGGGCCGGGGGACGACAGGAAAATTAAAAGACGTGAATTAAAATATTTTATTATTAGTCTTTCACCCCCAAGGCAAAGTAATCTCCAGTGGCGGTGTGATTACGTGAAAGTGGAAGCAGGCAGAAGGCAGGGAGGGTGGGTGTGTGGGTGGGTGGCAGGTAGGGCAGGCTGGGTGGGTGGCAGGTAGGGCAGGCAGAAGGCAGGGTGGCAGGCAGGGTGGGTGGGTGAAGGTCCTTGGCTGTAAGAGGTATATAAGTGGTGTTGGTAATGAGAATAATTAAGAGTAGGTTATTTAAACTGGTGTAAGAGGTGGTGGTGTGGAAGGCGTGATGAATTAAAGGGAGTTTGTAGGTACAGTGGGCGGCAAAAGTCTTGTCGCCTCACTTGCTTCACCGAGCCATGCGATGTTCATAGACTCGAGATTATGATGTACAGAAAACGTACGTATTTTTCGAGTCATGAACACTGCTTGTCTCGGTGAAGCAGGTGAGGGGACAGGACTTCTGTCGTCGACTGTACAGTGTTGTTGGTAATTGTGGTGCTACTGACTCCTCCAAATTATTCCAAGAAACACAACAGCCATCATGAACACTATTGGTTAATCTGGTCTTTTTTTTTACATACTTTGGAGGAATAAATGTACACTCGTGATACATAATTTCTGACCAGAGTGTGAGGAGCAGAAAGCTTCGAATCGCCTGGTATTTTCATCTCCCCACCCAGTACACCTATAGAGGCTGAGTTCGAATGCAGGGTGTGTGTGTGTGTGTGGTGCCTGCCGTTCGTCTCTGGTCAGGGATTACGTATCACGAGTGTACCAAAATTATACTGCCTTCCTGAAAACAGTGGTAATGTGGGTGGCGTAATTGAAATGGGGTAGTTAATACAATATATAACTTAAATGAAATGGGGATACTGTGAAACATAATTTGCAAAAAAAATATGAAGATTTTATACAAGATGGAAATAATGTTTTTGTTGTTTAATGTATTAGTGAATAAAATAGAACATGTGTTCATAAAAATGATAGTGATGATACGAAAACTATATTGAATGAGTTGGTGTAAATGTTTTATAATTATGTTGTTTATTTACGTTTGGTACTTACCCCAACCAACATTGATGTCATGGGAATGTTGCTCCCTAAAGGCCATTTATCAAGTTAGGTTAAGGGGATGTGGGAGTAGGGGACAGGCTTGGGGTTTTTTGGGGTGTGTGGGAGTAGGGAGACAGGCTTGGGGGGTTAGGGGGTGTGTGGGTGCGGGAATAGGGGAAAGGCTTTCTACCCTCCTCACCCACCCACACCAAGCCTGTCCCTCTACTCCCCCAACCCCCAAACTTGTCCCCCAATTCCCACACCCCCTTAAATGCACGGATATTGGTGGTCAACAAATAATGTCTTGAAATTAATAAGTTAAAAAAGTTAATTAAACGATGGTAATGATATATAAAAAAAGAGTTAATTAAGGGTGTGTGGGAATAGGGGGACAGGCTTTCTACCCCCCCCCCCAAGCCTGTCCCCTTATTCCTGCACCCCCCCCCAGTCCCCCCCCCTAAACCTGTCCCCTACTCCGCACCCCCCCAATCCCAAATCTGTCCTAACGGTTCATAATATCGAAAAAATTGTATTCCTAATATGAATAGAACAGGCACAGACACAGACACACAGTAACACATCCACACACACACACACACACACACAGTAACACATTCTCACACACACACACACAGTAATATAAATTCGTGTGTGTGTCTTGGAGAAGCTCAGTGCTATCACCAGCTAAGATTTCTACTGGCTTGAGCGAAATGGAAGGATAGGTGGGTAGACAGTTTGTATGTGTGTGTGTGTGTGTGTGTGTGTTTGTGTGTGTGTGTGTGTGTGAGGGAGAGAGGGAGAGAGAGAGTATGTGTTTACGTGTAATGTCATGTGTGTGTGAGAGAGAGACGAGAGAGAGAGAGAGAGAGAGAGGGAGAGAGAGAATGTGTGCGCGTGTATGTGTTCACGTGTATGTCCTGTGTGTGTGTGTGTGTGTACTACATACACGTTGATTCATTGCTTCCATAAGGCCTGAGTTAGACCACCTCACCTGGCACCACACGGTATATTATATAGTTTCTGAGTCCACTCCTTCC
>JAWZYT010004380.1:0-31379 GCA_034508575.1 Petrolisthes manimaculis
CTGATTTTTTTTTTACTCTCTCTCTCTCTCTCTCTCTCTCTCTCTCTCTCTCTCTCTCTCTCTCTCTCTCTCTCTCTCTCTCTCTCTCTCTCTCTCTCTCTCTCTCTCTCTCTCACTCTCTCTCTCTCTCTCTCTCTCTCTCTCTCTCTCTCACCTTTCCTTATTTCCTTCCCATCTTCATATAATCCATAATCTTTTCTATTTACCTACTTTCTTGCCCACTGCCTCATCCTCCTCTGCCTTAACCTCCCCCCCTCCCCTCCCCCAAGGCAGCATCTCACACCTGAAGCCCAAACTCAGTGGGTCCTCGTAAAACCTGATCGCCACCAAGTCCCAACATTTTCGGGCAAGGAACGTGATAGCTGCCTGATCCTCCTTTTGTCTGTGGCTTTATCAAGAAAATCACTGACCCATTTATTTTTCCGCTGACTTACGATTGCCAAGGTAATATATATATATGTATATAATGTCACAGAGAGTCATAAGGTGTTGAAATCCTGACTCACCTGCCAAATTAGCTAGGAAAGGTTTATTATTATTTCATTCGTCAATATGTAATAATCTCTCTCGTAATCCTCTTGCCATCTTTATTCTTTAGCTTTTTCCGTGCTTTCCTCTACACTTTCTTCCTCTTCCGGGAGTATTTTCAATTCTCTCTTTCTTATGCAATTTTTCTATCAATTCATCAAGTTATTGTTCCTCCCTATTTGTCTCTCTTTCCCTTCTTCCTTTCCTTCATCTATTACTCTCCTTTTTACATTTATCTCTCTCCTTCGCTTAGTCTCCCTGACTTCCTCTTTCCATTTCTCTCTCTCCCTCCTTTTCTCATTACATTACTCTCCTTTCCTCCCACATTTCTATCTCGCCTTCTCTCGTTTTATGTCCTTCATTTACTCTCTCCGTTTCTTCTTAGGTTTCTTTTGCCTCCGTCATTTTTCCTCCACCATTTTCCCATTTCCATTTCCCTTACTCAATCCTTTCCCTCTCTCTTGCCCTCAGTTTGATTCAACGTCACTTAGCTAAGTCACCCCCCCACCCTCTCTTTCTCTCTCTCACCCACTATCGTCTCCCATCTCTACATTCCGCCTCCCTCCCAACCGTATCCACTACATTGCACTTCTGTATTGTTCTAATTTATGCTGCTTGCCTCACTTTCTCCCTCTCCCACTAGCTCTCCTTTCGTCCTATCTTCCCCTCTCATTTCTTTCTGCCTTCTCTCCCTCTTCTTTGTCGTTTCCTCCGTTTCTACACTGCATTTCTCTTTTGTGAGACTTTATGGTACTTGCTACTTACTTCCCTCTCTTCTGTATTCTTCCTTTCTTTATTCCTTTTCATTTTCATAAATATATCCCTTCCTTCCCTCCTTCCTACATTCCTATTATTCCACATTCATTTTCCTCCTTTCACTGTGCTTCCTTTCTTCCTGTATTTTTTTCACTTCCTCTCTCTTCGTCCATCATTACCGTCTCTCTTTCTCATTTGTAATTCATTTTTCCCTTCTCTGTTTTTTCTCACCTTTCCTTCCTCCTGTTTGTTTTCTCTTCTTTACACTTCAGTTCCATCCGTTCTCTCCCCTTTTCGCTTTCTTTCATCATAATTTACTTACTAGTCATCAGTTCTCCTCAACAGAGAGAGAGAGAGAGAGAGAGAGAGAGAGAGAGAGAGAGAGAGAGAGAGAGAGAGACTGACACGCACATACACTCAGACAGACAAACCTTTATTAGAGGCAGCATAATATTATAACGAACCCAACACTTGTGAGGATTACAGTGCTACACAGAGCTGAGCTTAGACTTAATGAGCAGGTGATGTAAACTATTAACCAAACTATTGTTAACTATCCGAATGGCACTAGCTGTTGTTAGTCTCTGTTTATATGTATACTTGTATTGGTATATATAGGTGTGTTTGTTATTAATGATATATTTTATGTGGGTAGGCAACCTCTGTTAACGTGCATGTATTATTGTATTTGTATGTGAGCGTGCGCCTGTGCATATGCAGTTTGTTTTACTGTGTTGTGTTGTGTTGTGTTGCGCTACTCCAGCTGATTTCGGCACCTACACCCACCTTGCCCTACACCAATGTATGTCAAGAAGCGTGGCGTCAATTACAAACGTAATTAAAACAATCATATTTAGAAAATCCTGCAGAGCATAAGTTGTATGATTTCTCTGTTGGCGGACTAACACTAAGTTATAATTACAGAATACGATATTACTTAAAGTTGAAAAATATTAGGGCCAACAGAACCACTTAGGAAGTATATTTATATCAGGATGGCTTTGTTGACGATGGACTCACTAATATATGCAATTGGGGAATACTGAATTATGGAATACAGCTTTCATTTACATTTTGTAAGGGTAAATAAATTATTGGTCATGTGTTTCTTACGTTCTTTAGGGAATTATTGTAAGGGAGGAGATCCTTCTAATTCAGATCACTCTTGGGTAGCTTTGTCCAGGCTGATTTTGTCCGAGATAGTAGTGTCCATGGTGTGTCTGACCCAATGTGTTAATCTGTCTGTTGGTGGGGGTACACATTTCGGATCCATTTGTAGCTGACCAGTGTCCCTTCCATTTACATATCCAGGAGACCGACTCACCCGTACTCTGAGATACATTCACAACATTTACATCTATTCACGCCTTGAACCAACTCCTTCCACACCCTGAATTCACCCTATCCATTCCCATTCTAATCACTCTACACACACACACACTCACACACACACACACAAATACACACACACACACACACTCACACACACACACTCACACACACACACACACACTCACACACACTCACACACACACACACTAAATCCCTTCCATCCACATGCTAAAATTCCCTACAGTACATATACACCCTGAACACATTCTCCAGTCAGATCTTGAACTCATTCACTTCACACAATAAACTTGTTCCCTTCACCCTCCAAACCGACCCTTCCCACATATATAATCTCCCTTTCCATTTATCATTCACCCAAAACGAGACCCTATCCCCTATCCCTACTCACATCACACCCATAGCCCTACTCTCCAAACCTCCCCATTCTCATAGCCCAATCACCACGCCCATGCCCTACACCCATAGCCCACCCCACCCACCCACCCATTCCCTGGAGCCCGCGCCGCCCACACAAATGGAGAGTGTGAGATAAGACGCCTTGGGGAGCATTTGCATTCCACCCTCACCCCGCCCACCCTCTCCCCTCCCTGTTCATTTTTCTCCCTTTCCTCCTCTCCTATCCTTGTCCTTTATTGTATTCTTTTCTTCTTTATACCCTTCCTCTCCCTATCCTGTTCATATTCGTTTCTCTGTTCTTTCTTAACTGTCTTTCTTTTTCCTTCCTTGCTTTTTCCTTCTTTGTTCACTTTTCTCGAACTCTGTTTATATTTTGTTTTGTCTGAAGTTTTTTTTGCTACTTCTTCCATCGGTTATACAAAATCTTCTGTCCTCCCCTGCCCCTCTATGTCATTGTTATTATCATTATTTTTCTTGTCCACCGCGTCGTCTACAATTTCCTTCTCTTTTGCCTCCCTGTTCTTCCTCTTTGCCTGCCTTTCTCTATCTCATCCTCTCTCCGCCCCGTCTCTTCTTCTCTTTCCTTGCCTCTTTCCTTGTGTTATGTTCCCTCAGGTTCCTTTATCTTATCCCTCCCTTCTATCTTCCTCTCTTCCATCTCCTCTGCTTCCTCTCTCCATTATTTTTTGTCTTCCAAATTCTTCCTATCTCCCTTCCCCTTTGCTCTCTCATCCTTTTAAATTCTTCCTTTCTTCTTTCTACTCGTTTCTCTACTTTTATCTAGTCCTTTCCATCTTTTTCTTTTTCTCTGTTCTTTCTCCTGCATCCTCTCCCTGACTAGGCTATCTATTCCTCTTCTCTCTAGTTTATATCTCTCCTCCCCTACTGTCTTTCCCCCTCACTTCTATCATTTTATTACATTTATTTTTCCTTACTCTCACTTTTTTCCTATTCTTTCTCATATCTGTCCTTCTCTCTTCTTCCTCGCCTCTCTCTCTCTCTCTCTCTCTCTCTCTCTCTCTCTCTCTCTCTCTCTCTCTCTCTCTCTCTCTCTCTATTTCCACTTCCTTCCTTCATTGCCACTAGCTTTCTGCGTATTTTCTCCACTCAATGTCCCTCTATTGCTCTCTACTGCCTCCTCTCCCCACTTCTCCTTAGCTTCCACTGTTTATCCCCCACTCACGCTTCTTTACTTCCTCAGCCTACCTCTTATCCCTTCCCTTTCCAGCTGACCTGACTCCTGATGATGTCTTTCTATACCAGAAGGCCTCTTACTACTCGCTGTTTTACACAAGTTTACCTTTATTGTTTACAAATGTGGATGTTTTGGTCTTCAATAGTTCTCAAAAAAAAATTATATAATCATTCCTGCCTTCGCTTTTTACTCTTATTGATTCTCTTTATCCTACTCCTATTTTCTTCTATTTTCTTTTCCCTGTTTCCACTACTACCACAGCCCCTACTAAACCTTCTCCTCCACCACCAACAAAGTTACCCTTGTGTTCATATATCTCTCCAGCTCAAGAAGTATTGTGGAGGGAATACGAGTGTGTGCAGGATGAACGTGTATGTACTCGTATGTACGTATGTAGTAGTCGTGAACAGTCATCGTAACCTTCTACCACCACTGATGTCACCACTGTCTGCCACCACACTGTTACCACCATTGTCAGCATTGCCACCATCATCACTCCCTCTGCCATCGCCATACACCCACCACTATTCCCATATCTGCATGCTAGAACTACCACTGTTAACATCATTACCAAAACTGACCCCACTAACCCATACACAGTCTACAGGCCATTAGTAAAGTACTGTTTCCATAGCTATCTCTCACTACAACCACACTTATTTGCTCACCTCACCACCAGGAACCACTAGCTGCCACCATTATTATTCTCATTTACACAACTACACTCACACTCTCATTTCCGTCTACCACTACCAACACCGTCCTTATTGTTAACTACTGAAACCCTACTTCAACCTCCACTCTAAACGCATACAACAACACATCCCCACAGTCATAGCAATTTACCACAATTCCAGTTTAATGCCTTCCTGCACTTACCTCACTTCCCCATTACCACAGTCACCTACTACTCTCCCTATCTCGAGTACCTTCATCCCCTGTCCCCAACAAAATATCTTGCACACTCTCAACCGCTCAAATGCACCCATTCCCACTACAACAGCCTACTTATCAGTCCCACACAACCACCAACACTCTCTGCCAATATCACTCCCCAACCACCATCACCAACACCACTTCCTACACACCCTGCCACCACCACACCCTGGCCACCACCACCACCACTACCACCACCACCATCACCAACTGTGCCTCAACAAAGAAAAGTTAGGGTAAGGTGGACTGGGGTTCCTATGACCTACCCACACCAGAATCCCCAAACCCGAGGTAACTCAATAAACGTCCAGCCTTTCCTCCTCTAACTATATTATTTTTCCTCTTTCATCTCCATGGAAAGAAAACTATATATAAGCAAAGAAAATATTGAAAAACAAGGGTATCTTTGACATGTTCACATCACTAGACCACACCACACAACAGGGCTTTCAAAGTATTATTCTTCGATACGTTTCCTGGGAGCGTTTTCATTTTATGGCATCCTGCTCCACAACAATGTTAATAAGATATGTTGTTGGGGAAGGGGAGGGCTACAAACTCCTCCATATTGTGCTACACTGCAAATCGCCTATACTAGTATACTGAGATAGCCTGTTCCTTGACATAGTTTGGAGGAAAACGTATGCTTCAAAGTTTGCTAAGATGATCGTGTGCACTTCTTGTATCATAATGTTAGTTGATATAATTACCAAAACCTGCCTAACCTGATCAATCCTATCATTAGTGAATCTAACCTTATCAAATCAAGCATGAATTAATATTATTATCCACCCTAGCCGGACGTTATTTAATCTTACGTAAAATAAGTTGATATTATAATCCAGGTTTAACTAATGTAATAAAAAATGATATTAAGTCTCCTGGAAACGGAAAATAGAGTGGAATAACGTGTATGGAATCGAATAGACTTGGGCAATATGTATCCTGGCCTGTACAGAAGTGGTATATGCCCTGAGACTAAGTTACGACGTCTTCTTAATTACTCACCCATCTCCTCCTGCATCCTCTCTCTCTCTCTCTCTCTCTCTCTCTCTCTCTCTCTCTCCAGTCCTTCCTCTATCCTCATTTTTCCTCCATCTCTTTTTCTCTTCTTACATCTCATTCTTCCATGTTTCGTCATTGGAATTGTATCTCTACATCTTATTTTTTTTTCCCATTATCGATTTTTTTTCAATCTATCTCCCCACTTCCTATTCCTCCGCCATACTCGTTTTTCTTCCATCTCTCCTCTCCCTCACCCTCCCTTTTCCTTCATTCAATTATTTTTCCATCCTCACACTTTCTCCAATTCTCTTCCTTCTTTCTTTCCAAGCCACACCCTCTCTACCCCACCAAAACCCACCTTCATTTATACCGATCCCCCCATCACCTCCCTCTTTTCAATCTCGTCTAACCTCACGCTACTCTGGCTCTACACACACACACACACACACACACACACACACCGTTTTTTAATCCGTGATATAGTGAGAAGGGAAAAAGATTTGTAGGATCCACAACAACAAGGAGTGAAAAAAAAAGACAGTCGTGCCCTGTAAGCCTAAATTATAGTTGGCATTTTATTCAGATAATTCATCAAGGCGCTTTATATGTCTCTTGCATTCAGTTATACTCCCCTAACCATCCAGTTATACTCCCCTTATCTTGCATCCAGTTATACTCCCCTTATCTTGCATTCAGTTATACTCCCCTTACCCATCTTAACCTCCACCTCGTTCTTCATACCGTAAAGACCAAGCACAAGCACGGGTAAGCAGCAGGATTAATGATTTATAGCACTGGAATACAATGGTCACTACCTTCTTCTCCACTGTTTGTGAATCTCCCTACTACAGTATGCCTCTCTGGTGATTCTGAGTCGCTGTATAGTTTAAGGTTTACTTATCAAACTCTTCACAATTTCGACCAATAAAACAAAAACATTCGGTCACTTGCACACCCAAATAGTCATTTAAAAATATAATATAAACACTTTCAGATACGATTCAAGGTCCAGTACTAACGGAATAAAAATGTAACAATGTATCAAACGATTATCCCAATTATTAGATTTTAGATTTTAGCTTTCATTCTGCTTAAATTAACTTTAGTATAAAAATCTGCACTCAAAATATATATATATATATATATATCTTTATATACCGGTAGCTGATTTTAGAGTGAGGAGCCTGATGGTGTACATACATAATGCTGAAGGTAGTGACTGAAGTGTTCAATATGTGTTATTTATGTGTCCGTTTACGTGTTGTTTATGTGTCTAGTCTAGGGTAGACAAGCCAGGCGTGAGGCAGCATAATGTGTACGAAATGTCATATGTATCATTATTGTATTTGTGTAGACTCTGTGTCTGTGTTGAGGTGATGGTGATGATGTATGGTAGTAATGTATAGTTGTGGTGGTGGTGGTGGTGGTGGTGGCCACAATGTTTGGCAGTGAAGTGTAGTGATTGGATAATAATCAGCAGGGTGATGGTATAATTATGGGAATGAAGTAATTTTAGAAATATGGAGATGCGATCGAAGCGGGAAGCAATACGATGTAAGGGTTACATGATCGATGTAAATTACACGCACGCACACACACACACAATACTGAATGCGTGAGTGCGCGCGTGAGTGTGTGTGCACTTCGCTTCTGGTTCATTAAGTTAATAAACATATTAGTGACAGTCCTAACATAATTTGTCCTACAGCATGACGATTATTTTCACCTGGATAATTTTATAATCCAATAACGTTAACAGGCTGCGTGAAATTCATATACAGTATCTATATAATCTAACCATCTGTCCATTTGTTCGTCTTCTGTCTATCTTCTGTCTTTGCTTCTGTCTATCTTCCAAAAAGACAAACCGCAGTAAAATTGTGTTTCAAGTATATACTTTCTAAGCTGTTTGTCTCTCTGCCTCTGTTTTATACACCTCATTAATAAATATCATAGACAGCAAAAGTTACATGTCTGTACTCTGTCGAAATAGTGACAAAGATGAGGCTACAGTAATAACGGGATATTTGGACACATTCGTTAGTTGTGCAATGGTTGATGTGTTTGGAAAAAGGTGAAAGTTTTTGCTTGCTTGTGTATATTGTTGTACCTTGATGTCTGCATGAGTTAATTACTATAGTTAACTTATTTTCTTTTCCCAGTGACATGGTTACGCAAGATAAATTTTACATTGGATTTGATTAGAATGATTCGATTACTGGTGACATGATGCACTAGAAAGCTGATATACAACATAGTTGAAATAGTATATTTAGGTAACATTGAGAGTATCAATAGTACATCCCAAGTATAACGTATATTTTTTTTTTGGATTACTATTCCTTCAAGGTCAATAATATCAGTGCTATAGGTAAGAGTTAAACGAGATACTATGCAAAACAATAGCATCGATAATGTTATAATATCGTTAGTTATATTCTGACGTATTAAAAATGTAAAGGGTAAGGCGAAGACAGTTGCATGAAATGAGTGACAGTGTAAGGAATAACACAACTCTACACGTTTGGATTAACCAAAAATTGAAGAAGCAATGAGTGTCTGGAAGGAAGGGGAGACTATAGACAACAGAATGGACTTAAGATAGAAGACCTCAGGTGATAATGGAGGAGGGGAAGGTGAATTAATAATATGTACAAGTTGAAGCAAGGAAGTAATGAAAGAGGAAGAGGAAGTTGAAGTGGTGGAAGATGAGAAAAGAAGAGAACAATCCAAATCAAGAAGGAAGAATGTTGAAAGGGACGTATATAATCGTGTTTGGCACACAACTCTTTCCCCACTACAAAACAACTATTTTTTACAAGCCACAAACATGTAAATATCATGATGAAAATATGTAGATTATCTGCCATCGACAAGAAAAAAATATTCATAAAGGACCAATCACGGCAGAGATGCAGGTACACAATGGACCGAGGGATTAAATCTCCATGTGTGTTGAACATAGTTATTATTTTATTATGAAAACTTTACTGCACGTTATTAAATTAAGGTCAGATAAGATTATGTTAGCTTAGGATAAACTCGTATGGTCTATAATATTCTAGATAGGCTGGGAATGTGTATATATATACGTTATTTAATGGCATAATAAAGAGAAGACTAATACCCGGCAAAGAGAATACACAGTGCAAAGACTTGAAACCAAACACAGTTGGAAACTGTGCAACCAAGAGCTCCTTCTTGCAGCACCACTTTTTCCTTTTTACGTAACAGCAGGAATTGAACCTCTATCATATGCATTGTAAGATATATCCTTATTCAAGGTAATGCGGATAATCGTATAATTTTATTAACGACAATGTGGTGGACTAGAGATGTTATTACAAATATTGAGTTTAAAAAACAAATTTTCATTAAAAATAATGGATATAACTATGTTATCTATAATAGTTAATAATGAAGGAGCTATCTTCCAATTATACTTTACTGCTTATAAACTAGTGTTTTTAATCGGTTCTAATAATTCCCCGCATGACTTCAGGAACAAGCATTATACACAACTCAGAGCCTGACTTTCATGAGTCTGGCGATATCAGCCTCTCCCTCCTTGGGCTTCACGGTCGCGCATCTCAAAATTCCTCTTGAAAATTCCTGGCCCCACAGCCAACATTCCAGCCATCATCCTGACTTATTCCGGCCCCCGTTCCTTGCCCTTCCGTCCTTCGCTTCTTTCCTCTTTCCCTCTCTCCATACTTACCTACCTTTCTACTAACTTATCTACCTTTTTTCCTCCAGTTCTAATGCTCTATACCAACTAACCTAACTACATATACCAGTGTCATGTAACTAACTCCCTACCTACCTTCATTCCTCTTCCCCTCCCTTAGCTATCTACTTGCCAATCTATTTAATTTCCTTCTTTTCATCCTTCCTTCCTTCCCACCAACCTATCTTTTTTTCCAATCTTTCGTCTATCTGTCCTTTCTTATCATTCTATCAAAATCTTCTTACTGTGTCTCCCTCCCTCTATGACTTTCCTTCAATTTAATCTCATCTCTCTATCCCTTCCTTCCTTCCTTCATTTCCAACCCTGCCTAATTTCCTCTCACTGACTATAAAACTCTCCCTCACAACCACTGTCTCTCCCTGCACCTGCTTCCCTCTTTCTAACCGTGACGCTTCATCTCTGCTGGGACTTGTGTATTCTCTTCCTGACTTCCCTAGCTGCCCTCATCTGCTCTCCCTGCTGCCTCTCTTGATTTCCCTGCATCTTTCCCTCTTGCTCCAAGTCTGCCCTTCCTGTGTGTTTTTGTCTTCCTCTATCCATCCATCCCTTTCATCCTGATTTTTCTCTTCCTGCCAAGCTTCTTTTTCTTGTCATCTTCACATTCTTTTTTCTTTCTCTCTCTCTCTCTCTCTCTCTCTCTCTCTCTCTCTCTCTCTCTCTCTCTCTCTCTCTCTCTCTCTCTCTCTCTCTCTCTCTCTCTCTCTCTCTCTCTCTCTCTCTCTCTCTCTCTCTCTCTCTCTCTCTCTCTCTCTTTCTCTATCTTTTCTCTCTCTTTTCTCTCTCTCTCTCTCATGCTAGGTTTAATTACGTGGTTGACTGTTTCCTCCTTTCCTTAAAAGTTTCGTAATTCGACACTTTCCTTCTTAGATTCCGCCCACTGGTAACTTTATCAATAGTAGCCTACGTCCCTCCACAACATGTAACTTCTTTTCACTCACTTTTTCCCCCTGTCTTCAATATCTCCCGTCATTTAGCTTTCCTTTCTCGATTCCTCTCTCCTCTTGATTCCTCCATCCTCATCAATTCTCAGTCTCTCCACTGTCTTCCGCCTCCTTTCAGCTTATCCCATTCACCACTCCCTCTCTTTCGTTTACTTTCTCTTCATCTTCCTCTCACCCTTCTCCTTTCTCTCCATCTCACACTCTCTTCCTATCGCTTCCACTTCTCATCTTTTCTTTCTCGCTTCGATAACCATGATTTTCCACTCCTTCTTTTCGCCTCACCTGCATACAGCTTCCATCCTCTCTCTTACATTCACCTTCCTCTACCTCTCCTTCACCAGTCTCTATTATCTGTTTCTTAGTGCTGTATTTTTATAGTTTCCTCTCTTTTCTATACCTCCTTTGTCTCTTCTTACTTCGTCATATCTTTCCTGCATTCCTTCTCTATTCTTTCCTTCTTTCTCTATCTTTTCCTTATCTTTTAATCACTACTTTTCTACTTTATTTAGTCCAGCAATTTCTCCTCCTCCTCCTCTTCCACCAAGTTCAAGGTTTCCCTCAGCAACAAAAACTTCTCCACAACAACACTATTCCCTCAACCACTCACTCTTTTCATCAGTTCTACCTTCCCTCTAAGGAATTTCTCCAGTAACACCACCATCTCTACCACTACCCTCTCCTAGACCAACTTAGCTTCCCGTGCCCTTCTATCAGTGGGGTCTTGTGGGCCATCACTTATCTCCTCTCTGGCCTCTTGAAGCTCGCCCCCCGCCTTCCCTGATTTACGCCCCTTCGATATTCACATAACAAAATCATCTGGGATATATTCAAAAGGGGGCGCCGCTACCCACTACTGGGTCTAACTCACAATTTTCCATCAACAACATCTCGCCTCAGCACTATTTATAACATCCACATCATAAGTCTACATAGGGTTCAGAAATGCCATGAGTGTTTAATGCAGCACACAAACACACACTCTATATATAAACATGGACGAAGTGTTTCTAGAACTTACAAAAGCTAAAATATTTCACCGGAAATGAAAAATATTTGAGTTAAAAATTGATAAAGAGTGAAGGTCTGAGTGTTTGAGGCGCCCCTGCAGGGAACTGAGCACACTACAGGCAGAACAGCTCTTCATCAGAATTTTAACACACACAACAATTAATAAATACATTATAGTGGCATTATTCTCATATAAAGTATACACTCTCTTGGATGGATGAACCGGTCCCAGCCTGTGTATACATATCTCAAGGATTATTATGTTCTATTTAAGTCATTCATCTTGAGTATCTTTGAAGCAATGGTTATTAGTGGATTTTATGTTTACTCACTATTTACTACAATTAGTGTGTTTAAACTCTCACAATTTCATAGCAAAGGAATATACAACAGTTCGACCTGGCAGACTAGCCCTTGCGGCAATAGGTGACCAAGGTTCATATAATTATATAAAAGAAGAAAAAGATACATTACTGACCGTGTCTCGCCGCTCTCTGACGATCTCGGCCGTAGTGTGCTCTCCACCGGGACTCCTCCGGTACTGCACTTTCTGCTGGGGAATATTAGTTATATTATTGTAAACAAACATTATGTAAATGTATATGCCAATAAACAGTCGTCCTTACATAAACCTGTACAGTACACTAAAAAATTAGAAACAGAAGCATTGACTATTGATTGTAGAAAGCGACCTGCTGGTGACTATAATGTGACAACACTCACTCCACCAAAAAAAAAGAAAACGAGTTTTGACTAATTACAATATATTACTAACTTATTACTAACAACTGTACGTATCAACACTACAATTTACATACAAACATAACTACTACAAAAAGTTAAAGATATATACGACACGGATATTCATGAGTTTATTATAAGAATAAACAAACAAAGTTCTCCTTATACATTACCGGTACCAGATTAAAGTGTTCACCAATGAAAATGGGGCTTCCGATAAATTCATCCATTTTATGAACTGAAATTGTCTCACCCAATATTGCTTATTATTATCGGTTTTGTGAATGCCAAATGTATCGAAGGGTTGGGCAACAATCAGCAACTCGAATTTTCATTGCTTCAAAACTGTCATTGCCTACCAAGAATGTTATCATAGTTATTCTGACCAATGTATGTTCAAATATAAAGAATATACTATCCACAAAAGTATACGGCATTAACAGTTCAGCTGAATTCCACAATTTGCACCAAATAGTTGTGAATGGTCAGACAGACCAGGGAACGGGTTCCAGCAATATTGGTAGTATAAACTGTACATGGCATGATTGTTGGAAATATTTCATTGTTATGTCAGGCATTCCAAACCCCAACAAGGCCTGGGTACATATTTTGGATTGCAACTGTACATATACAGTATGAAAGTCAGTATATTCTCAACCTTATGGATCTTAACAACACCCGCAACCACCTCCTCTGAACAAACCAGGTGCCAGTTGCCTTATAACTCACCCATTTCTATTCTGTCGAGCTCCAAACCACAGTGTTTTCTTGGTAATGCCTGTCTTATACTCAGATGTATATCTCTCCTCTCTATAAACTACACATTTTTCTTTTCTTTCTTGTCTGTGTTTTACTTGCACAACTTTCTCTTTCGTTTTTCACAAATATAATTTGCATATCACATGTACGAATTTTTTTCGATACACAGCCTTTTCTGGCGTCTTTCATATGAAATATGGTCAAGTGCTTTAGCTCATAATGTAAAGGAAAATCGAACATCTACATTTTATCGAATATCAATGAATGAAGATAAGAACACCGTTATATAATCACATTTCAATGAAATCTCGCTACCAGAATTCTATTTTCTTCGATTTGAAGCAGCATTAAAGTAAAATAAAGATCACTATATAATAGTTATCAATAGTTACAAGTTTCTACTTAAATAGTGTATTCCAGGTTGCGATAAATAACAGTATTCGAATGAGAAACGAAGACTTATCAAAAATAAATTTGAGACTATTGCATAAAAAAGTGTAATGATCAAAGTGATGGGTGTTATAGTAGATGAAGACTTATTATTATTAGGCTACTATTCCATACAATATATTCCACAGTGTACATATTTGTTCAGAATGCATCACAGATTGATCATTAGCATATTCCCAAGCCAGATGTTCAGCTAGTCTCATTTTTACATTCGGGATCCAATCGTACACACCAGCTGATGAAGGTACTGGTGCCTCAAAATGTGTGCAATATTAACCTCACAACTCAGCTAATCAAACCAATGGAGGGGTGAGTGTCAAGCGTCACAGCAGGCTCTAATGCCCCCAAGCCACCCATCCCAGCTGCAACCAGTAATGAAGGCCACAACTAATACCCATAAAACCCTCCAAATTACCTCATTAGCCACACAAACGGGGACGCCTGGGACACACTCTCTACTTTCCTCTTGGTTCGGAAATACAAGTGAGGTATAGGATGTGTTATAGATAGATGGGAAGGATTGGTACAAAGATAGGTAAATAGACATAATAATATTATATATGCATAGAAAGATGTTAAGATTTATCCATTGGCATTGATATATATGAATATGATGAGAGAGAGAGAGAGAGAGAGAGAGAGAGAGAGAGAGAGAGAGAGAGAGAGAGAGAGAGATTACCTCCTAACGCTACCGCTATGATCACTTGCGACCATTTACGGTAGCAGGTGCTAATAACCTACCATGCCCTCCCGCTGCCCACTTGCTACTCTCTTACTACCTCTCCCATGCCACTGCTCTCCCACTACTCTTGCACTATCTACTTAACAGCTTTTGCACGTCTAGTATTGTTGCTATCCTCCCACTAACCTCTCACTACCTCTCCCATGCCACTGCTCTTCCATTACTCTTGCACTATCTACTTAACCTCTCACTACCTCTCCCATACACGATCTAAAGTGTCACTTCCCCTCTCACTAGCTTTTCACTATACCCATCACCATTTCTCCCATTGACCTTCCTATAAACTACCCTTCCACTACTCTTTCATTAGCCATCCTGTCATTACCTCCCCTATGTCTTCTTGCCTTTCGTCTCGTCTTCCCACTATTGTATTATGTTTTCTACACCTTATTCTTACTCTACTACTAGCAACCAACCACATCCCCCATTCCTTCCTCACTGTACATAATATTCCAACCATTCACTGTCACCCTTCCAATACCACTAGGCTACTCCCCACTATATTCCAACTACTATCAACAACATTTCTACCCTTTGTATCCATATCCTAACTACTACCACTACTTCCATCCCTCTAATGCATTAACTGAAGTGCATTCCAACCACACCATTATTACTACCACTTCTCTCTTTCCCAAACTATAAGTATACATCAACCATTACTACCATCACTACCGTTATGACCACTAATCTATTCACTACGATACTGCCTTCAACTACCACCCGTACCTTCACATTCTCTGACCATTTATCCCAGCAATGCATTATCAACAAGCGTATCGTTAATTCTTTACCGCTAACTCTGCCTAACGATGGATAAACTGTATTATATGAGAGGCCGGGTTTGGTCGTAATATTGAGGAGATGAGGGCAAATGAAACGTCTCACTGAGATGTAAGATGCTTTTATCACTTCTCCCTAATAACAAATTTGCTCGGCAATTTTACGCGGATTTGCCGGAAATTATCTTTGTTGGCCATTATTATCAAATGGGATTTCAGGGTCAAGCGACGGGGTCAAGGAATAAGAAAAAGTATAAATATAGATAAATACTTTTGGAAAATTAATAATTATTAATAGTGTTTGATGTAAATAAATCTACGTGGTATGTACACAATTAGTTAATCAATAAATAAACCCCCAAAGCCAAGTTAAATGAAGTCTAGGGGCTTTGGAAATTATCTGCTGGTGGAGTACGACGTATATACGTGATAAAATACTTTATAGCTCAGTTAGGACTCCAAATTTCTATATATTTTGTGGACTAATATGAGTTTCTGCAATACTATTTGGTGGAAGCACTTCTGATCAGACAGTATACTATGTGAAATATTCCACACCTGTACTACACAGATAATGGACAAATTTTCTATTCTTCCTCCTGCTCTTCATTACTCGTACAATAATAATACTTATAAATAATGTGAGTGCAGGTATATGTTTTCAAGCTGGCCCATATACCGGTACTTTATAATATTATGAACTCTCTAATTTTTTATTATTTAAGGATGAGAAAGTGGGACAACTATGGCTGATAAAAGTACACTCTTTTGTAAAGTACCGTACTGAATTAGGCTCTACTGTATTCCTGCTTTACCTGCCTATATATAGATTGCACATTCCTGTTATGATTGTCTAGGATAGAATTTCTTATTCACTCATAGATTTTCACGTTCTTTGCTCATATAAACACGTTGGTATGCTAACTAAATGGCACACACACACAAACACACACACACACACACACACACGCACACACACACAGACCTCGTAAATACGTATCTTTCACACTAAATAATGGAAGGCAAACACAAAGAAAACATACATGTCTAAGTACACAAAACCACCTCGCCTCCCATACAAATCAACGCAAATTCACTTCGTTCGTTCTTTCCACAATAAATTAAGAGCTTATCTTTGCTTGAGGGGCTTAGTACCACTCTTTCATTACATAAACACACACACACATCACCATGCAAACGGACAGGTTCACCTCATCTAAAACAAACACATGGCTACTTACAAACTACTTTCCCACAACTCGTGCACAAATACAAACAAACACCCCACGCCCCCATATATGTGTTCTCTGGTCCCCTCTACAGTGCAGGGGAAGGAAGGGGACTTGAACATCAACCCGTCATTACACAGATTGAAAGATGGTATCAGAAACTCATCTTCCCCGGGCCACAGCTACCTACCTACCTACCTTCCTATCTACACCTCATTAATGCAGGGGATACCTACTGGTGGCCTCCTTAGAAGACCAAGTGGCGGGCCGCGAGACCTAGAAACCGGTTTGTGCATATTTGTCGGCTTGGGTACTTTTAGTGCGGACATCTACTCTTTTAGCATCTTTTGCTTAGATACCATCCATGGTTCTGAGTAATTTCTGGCATTCAGTCCTAATAACATATACCTTGGCTTACATTACAAATTACTCAGATTTGGTAATTTCTCCCTCTGGTAAGACTTGTGAGTGAATGAATTGTAAGGGTGTTTCTATCTAGCCCATCGCAATGATGAGTGAGATGAGTGAGGCGTCCAGTCAGTTTCAGCATTCTAATTGGGTAATTACCTTTGGGTCGTGTTTCTATTACAAGGGAGTGAGAAAATCGCTCATAATTATCTCCTTGTGCATAAAGATGGGATGAACTGTAATGGTGCTAATGGTGATATGAAGAGTGGTGGTAATGGAGACGAGAACAGAAGATGGAGTGGTGATAATTAAGATAATGACTATGGTATGGTGTAGATGAATAAAACAAATGATAGAAGTTGCAGTAGCAGTTGTAGTAGTCGTGGTATAATAGTGAGTGAAGATGAAGGTAGTGTGGATGGATATAGGTTACACAGAAGATGCATGGTGAAACTACGATGCTACACACACACACACACACACACACACACACACACACACACACACACAACCAGGAGCTTGTCGGGTCGGTTTAAAAATAGGGACGCTCGCACAGATGCCCAAACAAATATGTCTAGTTAATTCAAATGGTCTCTCTCCCATTTAAACAAAACTGTACACGACTTTATTAGTTAGTCAGTCATTTTGTATGTTAGTTAATTAGTCAGTAGTTAGATAATTATATGGGATTATACCAAGACTAGTTAAGCACATAATCTGCTACTATGTCAACTTATATCACATACACACACACACACACACACACACACACACACACTACAGTAACTTTTTTTTTTTCTCCAAAAATTAACCTGATTACTAAATACTTATTGGAACGGACAATTCTGCACCGGCCCCGTCTCTTCTACTGTACATACATAGTCTTATTGCAATATCTTGATGAACAAACTCTCTCTTTTTCCCTCCTGCTGCCACATTTCTTCTAGTTAGAGTTAACAAGCTAGCTAAAAACAGGTTCGAAAAGTGTGCAAGTCATGCCTCCTCGTCCCCTTCCTGGTGTGAGGGTTCCATGCCCATCCCAAATTCATATTCCTCGAGAGTATTATTCTCTTTGAGGGCAGGGTACATTGTTTTTTTATTTCCAAGATGCTTGCGTTCACTTTATCATAATCTACATCAATGAATTAAGGCTTGATATAGCAAGCACTTATCTAGCCTCATTAGGCCTAACTCTAGATACGAATATCAGTTAATTACTTTTAGTATTGTGGATTCTTCAGATCAATAAGTAAAATGTAGCACAATGTTTTCTGTAAAAATACAAACAAAAGCCCTTTAAATGTCTCCTCATCTACAACCTGTCATGTTGTATAATGCAATATTATATACTTTTCCTGGTTTAAGACAATATGATAACAAAAGTCAGATCTCACGTCCACCTATACAGTAGCTTGGACGGGATACCTGACTTGATATGCTGGTCCTACAGCCTGTAACTGAGATATAGGCTGGTGGAGTGAACATATCCCTGACCACATGTAATTACCTCTGAACACAAATCCAATCTGAGGTACAGCTCCGTGGACATAACTGGTTTGAATCATATCAGGAGGACCTTTTTAGTTTTCTTCTCTTCTATCTTTGGACATGGGATGCAAAGCCTTAATCGACGTCCAAATTACTACCACACACACACATACACACACACACACCTATCCTCAACACATGCTACTTGAAGAAGAGTTGATAAGTATAACGCTGTTCATATAAGAATTTAAAAAAAAAATATCCCACAATACCCATATTTTCATTTGGAATTTGTAAGTTTTCATTATGACACTTTGGCCTCACAGATGAAATTTCTCCACATACTTTGTTTTGTTTAGATTTATAAAAGATTGTTTGAATACTTATTTGTACAACGTTTATCAACCCAATTTGATCTGAACATTATCTACTTTGATTAAATCATATGTAACCTAAAATGTAATCACCTAACATTACCTACCATGACTTAGTACAACCTTTCTTAAGTTATACCTTATCTAAAGTACTTTATCTAACATGGTATACTCGGATCAAATTTATCTTAAATTAATCTATAATTAGTCCCATTAATCCAGTATAATTTAATCCAGAATGACCTAAGCTCTTCAAAAATTTGTTATCTCTTTAGAACAGGACAATATAGAAGGTCATCTACTGAGGACAAATTGGTGGGCTACATGACCCCTTTAAACGATGACATATAACAGTATGGGAATGAGGGATTTACTTTGTAGTGTAAATTGAAGGAATCATTATCCCTTCAATTCGTCCACAACAGGTTTCCCCGTAAGGCCTCTCGTCCCTGACCGTCACTCTCCGGGGTATAATCTATTCTCAGTAGGCCTGAGCTCCCAACTTTGCCTTGCAATATCTAAAGCTCTTACAACTCTCAAACTTGATCTATCCGGTGGTAATTTTATTTCGGCCCACTTGCTCTCAAAAGCTTTCCCTAATGTTGTTTACAGCTGTTATCATTACGGCTAGCCGAGATTATTTGAAGCTGATTGATATTATTAACAAATTGAAGAGACAAACATTTTATCTTTTGTCTTTACCCTGCATGACTCCAAAATTAATCTATTATCTATTATCGGTTAAATGTGATGTAAACTCAAACCTGAAATAAACTAATACATCTGACTTCATCATCATCATCATATCATCATTATCAATATCAGCTTCATCATCATTATCGTCAGCTGAAATGACATACGCCCTCTGATAAACAACAGAATCCAATCCTACTGCCCCTGACTACAAACCATCGTAGAGGACCCGATATCAGGCAAACGTACCATAGGGTTTGAAGGAAAGATGGCACTGCCTCTGCCGACCGACTGAGTGAGGTTTTGAAAACAGACAACCACATGTGGCTTGATATTGAGGACAAAAATTTACCTGCTGTTCCTTTTAATTTCAAGAAAATATAAACACAGTACAGTTGTGTACAAGCTGACTATACATAATATTTACCAACTGACCCTCACTTTCCTGTAGACCCAAGTGAACATACTATCAAAAAATTCATATGGAACAGGCAGTTAGTACCTGTGTAAATGGTGCTTCCGGATGCTATAAGAGGCATCAACATCATCTCCCGATCGGCCTTCACCTCTCCTTCCCTCGTTCACCCTCATCTCTCCCCGTCTGCAGAATTGGCCCTCACGTTTCCATTCTTCCAGCCATAAATTTTCTCCTCTTTACCATTGCTGGTCCACACCTATCCTCAACTCTACGTCTTGCCCATTTCTTTATCTTTTCTTCTCCTAAACCTCCCATCACTTTTTCTCTTCACTTAACATTTTCATTTCAATTCTCATCATCTCGCCCCTCCTCTCTATAATAGTTCCCATTCCTCACCCTTTAACCCTATAGTCTATACAGCCCACACAACAAACTTAACTCTTTCTTCATTCCCATCTCTTGACTTCCTATTTCTACTTCACCTCCTCCTCCAATCTTTTAACGCGTTCCTTCCTTCTATCCTTTATACTTCCCATCTCCTTATGATGACCTTCCTTCCTTCCTTTTATTTCTTTTCCTAACTCTTCCTTTACATTTTTTCGCATTTCTATACATGCATCTTTCCTACCGGCTCCTTCCCGCCCCATCTCTGATCCTCTCTTTCTAGCCCCTCCACTCCTTTGGCCCTCACTTTTACAGCCCTCTCCTCTCATCTTTCCCACCCCTACTTCCCATCTTCTTTCCAGCTCCCGCAACATCCTCACTAAATTAGAAAACTTGAAACGATGCGGCCAGAGTTTGGGAGTTCCCGCGTGGAAGCTGATGGTGGTCAGGCCAGCCAGCCATTTTCCTTTCAATTTTCGTTTCTTTTTTTTACCCATCTCAACAAAAAATGCACGGCAGACATCTAAACTTCATCAGTACTTTTCCCTTTTCACTTTTTGTTTATCGTTTCTACCTAATATTGCCTCTTTTTCCTGTTTTCCATTTACTTTTAGACCTCATTTCAATTATTTTCACTTTTGTTTCTTGTCTTTCTAATTTGCTCTTTATTTTTCGTTTGCTTTCTATACCATTCATTCTATCTGTCTGCTATAAAATATTTACACGTATAGTATGAATGTACAAATATAAGATGGAACAATAGGCAAAAAATCACTAACACTCCGCGACAAACTTTTCACCTTCTTTGTGTCAGAAACGCAAAATGTTTATTGACGAACACCAGACGGATTAACAACTTTAATCCCTAGAGTTGCATTTGACACAGAGGGAAACTAAATAAATTCCCAAACAACAGGACACAACCAATCTATTGTCTCTCCTTTGTCTGACGGGCATGGAAAACTACTCGAGGAGGAAAAATAATGCCACGTCTCGACACCTGAGATGCAGAGATAACAAGGCATATTCACGGAACGGGTACATTCATATTTTGACACAAAAAGCTTGACATTCTTCGGCTTCACTGACGTGTTTGCCATATTATACGGTCTTTGATTATTGAGCTTCACGATATATCATGTTCAAGATGCACACATTTTATTCCTTATGTGATATTTTCGGTCGCTTCAGTAAGCTGGAGTTGTATCCTGAATGGCGAGTTTAAGTAAAAAAAATAACTCCATAACCCTCACACATATTAGCTTTCAATTTTCATTCGACGCGAAAACAACTACTGTACACACAAATAGGGTAGATATAATACGAATACTTATGACAGAGGCACATATGGCAGGTCTTGGCAGCTGAGACAGCCTACCCTCGTATAACACAACCAATGAATAATAGGAGTTTCTCACTCAGCTTATCGGTAGACTGCCAGGGTTTCCATTTAGTATTTTTCATTACCAAATCAGGCCTTTAATCTAACCTTTATTAATAATTATTGCCACATCTTGAGCTGACTAATATACATACACTAGACAGATGGATGGATAGATAAATCGATAACAGAGCGATACATACATGTATAGATAGAAAAAACAGGATGGATCCAAAACTTTTAACTCTCTCTCTCTCTCTCTCTCTCTCTCTCTCTCTCTCTCTCTCTCTCTCTCTCTCTCTCTCTCTCTCTCTCTCTCTCTCAAGGGGGATGCAATCCTGTTTAAATCCTTCCTGCGGCTAATGTTGGTAAAACCGTGTTTATGGTTGAATTTTTAGACTCTCAACAACTACAACTTTTGTTTCTTTTTTGTTTGTAGCGCGCGCACGGCACGTGTGTCTGTGTGTGTGATAACGTAAACCTCGGTAATGATATGAAGTTTGATTTCAGAATAAAAAAATAGAATAAGACTCCGAAACAGGAAATAATGCTTGTTTACCCCAAACTTGAACGAATGACTCGATACAAAGTTTCTCTTTCATTTTTTCCTACCAGAGATTAGCAAGCCTTCTTCAGTACGGGACATGTAACCCATGACGAACCAGATCTCCATAAAACTACTATAATTAAACAAGAGTCAAAGATCAACTTCGCCTAACATTTGATCAGATAAACTTAAGCAGTAGACCAGAATACCTTCAACAAGATGGTAGTTACCCTAAGCAAGAGGCCAGGCACACCACAAGCACAGACCAACCAGTCCAATTGAATACCAGCCAAACCTAAACAAGAGACCATTCAGAATTCAACAGGAGACCACCCAGACAGACCATGAGTAAAAATCACCATGATGGTCTGGGCCAGGTGTTTGCTCCAACAATATTGAACCCGCTGTCCAATTTCAACTCTTGATTAAAAGTTTGTCTTCTTAAACAGCACCGCTTTCGTGGAGCTGGAGGTGAGGAAGGGAAGTCTAATGATGGCAGGAAGAAAAGTCTGGGCCGTGTTCCCTCTCTGTCAAACTCGAGCAAGTTCGAATACAGCCCGGAGTCCTATGACTATTAAACCACAAGTTGGTGTATTTATTTACAGGAAAACACATACACACACCCACACACATAAAAACACAACAACAACACACACAAGCACACAAATATATACAGAGGTGAATGAGTTGGAGCCATCATCTGATAAAAGGGAAGGAGAAAGCGAGGGAAAGGAAGGAGAAATAAATGGGACACACACACACAAATACACATTCACTCACACACACACACACACACACACAGCAAGAGAAGCAGAAGCAGAAGCAGGACTAGCAAGACCAGCAGCAGCAACAACATAAACTCACACAAACAGACATGAAAGACGACCTACGTAGAGAGGCAAAAAGAATCCTGCTAATGGAAAGAAAAAAAGGTAAAAAAGAAAAAAAAAAAAAAAAACGGCTGGACGATATAAGAAGAGCAGAGCAGAGCAGAGCAGAGCTGCTTGTCTTTCCAGGGTGCACATTTTTGGTACTGGAGGGAAAGCGATTTTTGGCCCATTTTTTTACATCAGTGCTATTTGTAAGGAAGGGTTGGGAGAATTTGTGTTCTGATGTATTTGTGATTACATGAGTGTGTGTGTGTTTGTGTGTGTGTGTGTGTGTGTGTGTGTGTGTGTGTGTGTGTGTGTGTGTGTTATAAGATTTCATCGCAGGAGACTAATAATCCTGTATAATAACAGTTTCCTGTATAGTACATGTTTACCGACTTTCCCAATGAATTAAAGGTGTTTCATCAGTGGACGGAATTGGGCCTCGAACCTACTCACTTCTATTCATTATTTAGCCTCGGCAAATCAGTAAATAGTAATACAAGTAAATGGATTTGAAGCATTAAAACCCCTAAAACAATTAACACTTTAAGTCCATTACATCAAGTTAATGACTTATGTTAACCCGATATATGTACATTCATTATATTTTATTGTTCTGTATAGTTTATTTAACTCATTATATGATAAAATCATGTGCAAGGTTTCAATTATGTGCAACAGTCCATATGCAACAGTTCACGTGCAACTGTTGATTAAAGTGTAGATGTGACCTAAAGTAACTTCTAAAATATTCTATGAATTATATATATTTTAACACGTTTAAATTTATATTCATGGTCAACATAATGTTCCTTTCTAATAAGCATTACAGTACCTCCGTCTTGATGCTTTATAGGGCGATTACAAATGTATTTATGTATTAGTTATATATTATGTATGATCTCTCACACAAATCAGGGTCGAATCTATTTCTATGCAAATTCCAGCCGACAGTATCTGCGTTAAAGGGAAAAATAATTACAATAATTAGTTTTGCATCATGACATACTGGACCTTCAAAGCGCTAGCGGCATATCAACCAAATGAAAATTGCAGTAACATCATTTCTTTTCTAAGTCTCATTCTTTGTATTCCTCGTCCAAGACCCACAACACTTCAGAAGAGGAGAGACATAAGAGCCCTTCCGCCTGAATGGTCGATATGTCCCTCCTTGTCGAGAATAGCGAATATCACTATTTACGGTGTTGTGTATTAGGCCACGGTTGATCAATAATCTTCATCTTCATCATCACCATCTTTTTCATAATCATCATTACAATCACCATTCGTCATAATTTAATTAATTACTGAGACAATGTCACTCCACATTATTTCCAGTTCTATAATATATGTGGTACTACATGTCAGAAAGTCACAGTTTGAAATTTTGTCACCCCAAAAATTTCTATGAACGCTAAACCATAAACCAAATACCGGGTAATAATATTTCCCATGCACAGGCACTCAAACACAATAGCATTGAATGGAAAATATAAAACATCATACACTCAGGTACACAAAAAGTAGACATAGGTCCCTGTAAAATGCACTACCCTTTTCCATTCACCGTACTTAAAGACAACTACACATAAACAGTACATACGTAAGGCAAGACTATACACATACTGTATATGCTACATTGCCTTAGTCACGTCACACTTCCTGTAATGTATCTAAACTTCAGACAATGCACATAATTTTCTCACACAAAGTTTACATTTACTGTAAGTAGACACACCACTCTACACTCCCCCCCAACCATAACACGTACACACACACGCACACAGAAGAGCGTGCGCGCAGTAGCAGACTTTCTTCCACCTCCACTCTGTGCATAATTTAGTGGGTGTCATGAGAGGCGAGCTAGCAAGCAAGCAGTAAAGTCGACACCACCACCAACACCCACACCAACACCCACACTTCACCAACACAGATACCAATAACCACGTCAACACCACACCAAAACTCACACCCATACCACAACCCACACCACAACCCACACCAATATAAGCATTAGGGCAGGTGGTGGTCGCAGGCAGTCGTATTCAACATCAATATAATTTGTCTAAGGCCTAATCTTATCACTGCTCCAACCATAAGTACAGTCACACACACACACACACAAAAAAAAAAAAAAAAAAAAAAGCTCTGTTGCCTTATCTGCCACATCATGAATGACATATGGTACCGTAAGCTTCACAGGAGAGTGAAATGAAGTACCAAAGTACAGTACATGTATTAGTCCCATTATATATTTGTCCTAATATATATTTTGAAATAAATAAACTAAACAAAAGGAAATAAGGGCCTCGAGACTTTCCCATCCACAAAGTATTGTAGTCTTTATCGTTGCTTGTTTACTCTCACGTGAAAGGATAATCGTCATTGGATCAGGATTTGGAAATTCGTGGCACTCACACTGATTGAAACTACTGAATTCCAGGCATTTGAACACAGTTACGCTAGACTTGGTTTTATTTTGTGTAGTAATGACTAATTTCCCAGGGGTTTCCTAACCTGTGTGATCCTCGGGTTTTCTCAGTGGGTGAGAAACATCCGAACTTTGAATAAAAATACTAGTATATATTCGGGCTTAAGCAAATAGAAAACACGAAAATGTATGCAAGGTGATAAACAAATATAGATCAGATATTGTGAAACAAGCAAAGACTAAAGGAAATACATACAAAAATGGTAAACAAGCAACTAATTCATCCGACAACAGCAGTTCCCGCCTTCACCATCATCGGTTTGCAATTCACGAGCAGATATAGATCATCATCCATCATCTTCTGTGTTCCCTTCTCGAGTTTCTCGGCAGCTTTCTTTTTACGTTATCCTTCATCTTGTTCCTTCGGCTTTCTAATTTTTTTCCCTTTACTCACATTTTCATTCGCTTCTCGCTACTCCTTCTGCTCCAACCCATTATCATCCCCCTTCTTCTTTTCCTCCATTTTTTCCTGCCGTCATAAACTTTACATCCTTTTCCATTTTATACCCCATATTCCTGTTTATTAAATTTTATCCCGTCACCAACTATCCCTTTTTATTGATCTTTTCCTCCCCCCCCCCCCACACCTCTCCCATGTTTTCCTCCCGTTCCATGACATTGACCTCACTCCCAGTCCTCTAGGCTAATACTCACTCTTCTTTCTCATACTCTTCCTAGCACTGTTCCTTTCATTTCGCCTCCTTGACTCATCTTTTCTCTTTCCTTGACCCCCTCCTCCCCAACACATCCGACCCTTGCGTTTGTAATTCCTTTTAAGTATAATATAATAGTGTGTGAGTGTGGGTGTGGTGGTGAAGGTCCATTACAGCTGGTGCCACATTAACATAATGTATGCCAGTTGGGAGCCTCGCATCACTTGTTGCTGCTCCTTCCGTTGTTGCTGTTGCTGCTGCTGCTGCTGCTTCGAGTGTCTTCTACCTTGTTGCTTCCCTCCTTAACATCACTATGTCTTCTTTGAATATGCCTTCTCAGATTCTGCCGTGCATGATTGATTCCCTCCAAAGCATCACCGTGTCTTCACTTCGATTACGAGTATGTTGTTGCTACCCTTTTGTATTCTTAAATTCCTTCCTTAACGTCACCGTGTTGCTTCACCCGTTTGCTTGTTTCTTCTTTCTTCTTTATCATCCTTTCTTGTGAGGCTTCCATCCTTCAACAACAGTTCCACCTCTTGCCACATTTCCTATCTAAAGTTTGTGTCAAAGGCACAGATGTCGATCTAGAAAACCTCGTAGAAGCTCTGCCGAGAACACAGATATATATGCTGGCGTTAATTGTGAAACACTCGCTGGCCAGTGATGACAATAAGTTCAAGTGAAACTCCAGTTATATCAGGTATACAGAAATACAAAGTGTAACTGCTTTGCAATATTTTCTTGAAAAATTACGTTAACTTGAATCAACCTGTAAATATAATATCAGTCTTAATTTTTGAAACAGTAGCTTAACTTACTGTCCCTCGTCCATAGAATTATCAAGGAGTTATTTCCACAAGACCCTTGTGACTCGTGCTTTACGCATAACGAAAAAATGACAACAATTTGTATGTGAAGCAGGAATGCAGGCAACTCTGCACGTAAGCCCCCAATCCCTTTTTAAGCGTCAAGGAAGTGGAAAGGAGTTAACGAGTTCCAAAGAATCGTAATTAGTTCTGAGATCTGGCCCTGGTCCGTCAGAGCAGAGAGAGATTAGGGCTGGAAGCAGTGACAACCTTAATTAGTGTAATGGCGCTCATTTGTTCCTTTGTTTGGTAATTACTTCACACTTTCCTTCGTTCACCCCAACACTCAGGTAAGGCAAATTCTGGAGGTTTTTACTCATTTCACTTACACTGGGATAATACAAGTTTCAGCCTATTTCATTCGGTCACTCTGAATGTCAGTTGAAAGGGGTGATGCAGGAATGGGCACAGTGAGAGGAATATAAAGAATCAAAGTAGGACATGATTAGAAAGTGTGGTAAAGTATATCTAAATTACTTCTTTTCTTTGCAACTAATATATTAACACAACTAATATATTGTACACAACGTAATATGAATTAAATTACATATAGGCTACAATGGACATCACAGAAATTAATTTCCCAGAAAGGTGGTCTGAATTAATTAAGTTCATTACAAAGGCCCTTTACTCGGCGGGATGAATAGATAACAAAGATGATGATTCTCCCCTTTCCTCTACTCCCACGAGACTAGAACCAACAACAGTACACAATGTAAATAGAAGTTTGTATTTATATATTTATGACTAACGCTAAGCAATCTGTCTATGCTACTCTTATCTTTGCTAAAGTAACCTTCTGCTAACCACAGTATATATTTACTTTGCTTCCCATATCTCCTTTATGCTCACAGAAAAGTGATTAACATCCTCATGTTTTGTTGATGCACATGTGGACTCTATTATCCAGTATTTTGTGACATATTTTAATCCACATATGCTCTTAATATCTAACCTCATCCCACTAATAGCGGCCACATTCTGTTATTCATAACGACCATATTAAGGACAGATATTAAGAAAAAATGTGAAATAAATTATGTGTTAAAATTAATCTAACCAACACGCGCATATACGACATATTTTGTGTTTACGTATGTAATCCCACTGACTTTATAATATGTTCAAACATTATTTTAAAGGTGTGGTGCCCAGTCGTCCTAATCAGTGGGAACTTTTCGGATGTAGAACTCCTTAGTGACGAGTAAGAGGTTACTAGCAGCGAAGAGTTACGAGTTTGTGTTCAGGCCTCCAGCACCGAGTAGGCCTAGCAAAGCACTGTGCGCCAATGAGGTGCTTATTCGTAATTAACGTTAGAAAGCGTCAACTAACTTATATCCAGCAACCCATTGTCCAAACTTCGCCCCTGTACTTGCCACCGCCTCAAAGTTTGTGAACCACCTGCCATTTTCTTCGCCAACTTCCGAACCTCTCGCTGCATCCAATACCTTACACAGTTATAAGCTCTCTTTAGCCGGCATCAAATTACTTCACAATATCGCCTGAGAGCATAGTGTTGCCTGTCCCTTATCACACACTCAGACTGATAATACTGCCTCATCTTTGGTCGGCTCTCTAACTACTAATGCTCTCATTTTATCACACGGTGTAACATTCAGCATATTCTCTCCTTATTTACTTTAACGTAACACAAACCACCACCGTGTCACTTTTTGTCCGCATCACATCATCCACCACCACTTCAACGCATCCACTCTCACGACTCTAACGATCCTCTCTTATACCACTCCACCTCCATCGCCACCACGCCAAACGTCACGTTGAATCCGTCAGAAGTGTTCATCGTTTGGGGGTCGGTTAAGGTGGGGTTGTGTTGTAGCAAGGGGTCATAGGGACCTCGACCATGATCCTCACGTATAGAGCACATTGTTCACCCTGAAGGGGCTCATATTTTTCCCCAAGCTACGAGAAAGTCCCGTTACCAATATGTCATTATCCCCTGTTGTACCCAGCTGTAGTCTTCATCCTCTCTCTTCCCTCAGCCTTGCCTTGGATTTGCATTATTATACTCTTTGGAGGCTTAGAAAGGGAGTAATGGTACAGGATTTTATGCACGAAAGCCATCACAGTCACTACACATTTTGATTTCCTTATTGAAAGGAAATACAGTAAATTTTCACTATCAACCGTAGATAAACCACTAAATTGAGTTTATTTCAATTCTCTTTTAACCTTTCATTCCATTCTCATCCTTTATATCTATAGTTCCTTTTCATGCACTTTCATTCATCTGAAATCCCTACTTTCCTGCACATACCTCCTATAGTTCCTATCTTTTATCCTTTACACCTGATATCCCTCCTTTCCATCTCATTCCCATCTCCCAGTATCCAATCTTCTATCCTTCCCTCCTTCACTGTCATATCTACTCTTCCGTCCTATCCATCTCTCCTTCCCTGCAGGTACTTCCATCCTAATACCCCTGGAGAGCTTACAAGCGTGACTAGAGCCGGAGGTGTCTAATTGAGAGCCTCGTTGATGGATGTGATAGGCAAAGCGTGTGTTTGTTGGTCTGTTGGTCTCTGTCTCTCTCTCTGTGTGAGGATTTGAAATGTTTGTATCTTGGGCACAAAAAATTCCGGATATTTCTTAAGATAAATGGATATGTTGAGAGAGAGAGAGAGAGAGAGAGAGAGAGAGAGAGAGAGAGGAGAGAGAAGAGAGAGAGAGAGAGAGAGATGAGAGAGAGAGAGAGAGAGAGAGAGAGAGAGAGAGAGAGAGAGAGAGAGATGAATGAAGAAGAAAGGAATTAATACACAGGCAACAAACACAGAATTTAAATGAAATCACACAATGAAAAAAATGTGCCTAAATATGACCTATAATCGCATGAATGGTAAAGCAGAAGGGCACAAAGAGGGTGATTATTTAAACATATATATGAATCCTTATAAATAGAGGTAAGGTAAGCAGATTAGACAGAAAGTTATACAGATAAATAGATACTGTAAATTAAAAAGACAGGACGATTAAACTGAAGTCTCGCGAGAGCTTACTAACAGACGAGGAGGAGAAAAGGGAAGAAAAGGAGAAGGAGGAGGAGAGGAGGAGAAGGAGGAGAAAAGGGAAGAAAAGGAGGAGGAGAAGGAGAAGGAAGACGTGGGCAGTGTTGTGAGGTCTGGGTGGCATGAGGGCGGAGGGTTGAGAGAGATACCTGTCACATCTCTCTTTCCTCCGTTTGTCTCTAGTCTTCTTACCTTGTCTCATATCTCTCTCTCTCTCTCTCTCTCTCTCTCTCTCTCTCTCTCTCTCTCTCTCTCTCAGGTTGTAACTAACACTATAATATTTTAATATTTTTGAACTGCATTAAATTTTCCATGTTAAAAAACCGGGCTGCGTTCGGTTGATAAAACATTGGTATAGTCTAAAAGTGAAGAAGAGTTTAGAGTAAAGAAGACTCTATATATAATAGCCGATGTATAATTCGCTTGGACAGAAACCAGCTTATCTGAACAATGAAGAAATATCCACTGTTATCTGCACAATTGATAACACAATGATAACAGCTAAGTCACACCTTAAAAGTAAAAGAGGTCTTCAGTATCTTAATTAATTAAAGTTATAGGGATCAAAATTTGTAGACAGATGATGAGACTGATTGGAAAAGACTAATGTAAAATATGACTGTGAGGGTAACATAAATACAATCAGGGACTAGTATAATGTGTGTGTGTGTGTGTGTGTATGTGTGTGTGTGTGTGTGTTAGTGTGTGTGTGTTAGTGTGTGTTAGTGTGTGTGTGTGTGTGTGTGTGAGCTGCCTCCAGTATCGGGGCGGTGACAGGGAAATCTGGGGGAGTAAAAATCAAAGAGCAATAGGTCGAAGTGCATCAGAGTAGAGGAAGCAATCTTCAGTGAGGTGGATGAAATGTGGACAGGTGACGGAAACGTGTAGAGAAGTGAGGGACGGGGGTGAGATAGAAGAGTAAGTGTGAATCGCTGATGAGAGGAGTAGTAGACTGAGGGAGGGATGAAAGTGTGAAAGGAGTAGTAGACTGAGGAAGGGATGAAGGTGTGAGAGAAGTGAAGTGATCAGAGTAATGTAGAGGGGCGAGGGATGGAATGGGCATGAGAGTAAAGAAGATATATCAATATCGTAGGTTGCGTACATACTGTATATGGAAACTGGTTGAAATAAGGAATGGATGGCTGAAATAAGTGTGAATAAAGTGTGAAGCGGTGAGGGGAAATGTGAAGTAAGATAGAGAGGTAG